>PVIH01024545.1:0-22522 GCA_004025045.1 Sigmodon hispidus | reverse complement strand
GGTATTTAATACTGTTTGCAGCTAATATGAAGGGTAATGTGTCCCTTATTTCTTCTTCAGCTCTTCTATCTTTAGCGTATAGAAGGGCTACTGATTTCTTTGAGTTTATCTTGTATCCTGCTACATTGCTGAAGGTGTTTATCAGCTGTAGCAGTTCTTTGGAAGAATTTTGTGGGTCACTTATGTATACAATCATATCGAGACTTTTTCTTTAGAAGTGTAGAAAATACATATCTTCTTTTCAAACTCATTTTGAATGTTTGTCATTTCTTTGAGAATGTCAGTGTTTTCATATGAACTATTCCCTAACTCTTCCCCTTTTCTCTCCACAGTTTGGCTTGACTGACTGCTCTCAGGTATACTATTTAATCTGGCTGACATGCTGGAGGCCTCAACATTAGAGAAAATTGAGTCTGCAGTTTCAAGAGTTACCAAGTGGCAATAGCTTCTCAGCTGAAGGGGGATTATGTCCATCTCCTCCCCATGCTGATACATTTGTCTGGCCTGAGTGCCACAGCTCTTGTTCATGCTGTCCCAAAACACCTATATCTTACCAAAAACTTGCTCTTCCATGTTTATTGCTCCTCTGTTCACAACAGCCAGTAAATGACATCCTAGATGTATGTCCATCAATGAAGAATAGATATTGAAAATCTGATACTTTTATACCATGGAATATTATTCGGTTCTTTAAAAAATTAAATTTGGGGTAAATGGATGGAACTGGAAACAATCATTCTGAATGAGGTAACCCATCACAGAAAGAAATGCTACATACATTTTCTCATGTGTAGGTGTCAGCTTTAAAGCTTTAGAAATGTATTTCATTTAGAATATCCAAAGTGGTAGAAAAAAGAGGCCACAATGAAGAATGGGATCTGCCTTAGACACTGTTCTATTGCTGTGAGGAGAAACAATGACCAAGGAGAGTCTTAGAAAAGAAATAATTATGGGCTGGCTTACAGCTTCAGAATCTTATTATCTTGGCAGAGAGCATGGTGGCAGGTAGATGTGATGCTGAAGAAGTAGTTAAGAGTTCTACATCCAAATCTACAGGCAGCAGGAAGAAAACACCACATTGGGCCTGGATTGGGCTTCCAAAACCTCAAAGCTCAAACCCAGTGGCATGCTTCCTCCAAGAAGACCACACCTCACATCCCTTCTCAAGTGGTGCCACGCCCTGTTGACTAAGAATTCAGACTTATCCACATATGGAGGTCATTCTTATTCAAACTACACAATATCTTTCAAACAAAGGGAAGTAGAATATATTGTGGGAGAAAGGAGGAAAGGTAGAATGGGAGTGATAAAAAGGAGAAGGAAGCAGAGGCCAGGATAGAGGAAGGAATGCAGGGAGGGATTATTTACCACTAACAGCCTTTTGAGAAAAGCCACATGGAAAACTACTACAGTAGAAGCTTCTGAAGATAAATGCCTATATTCAAGCATTAAAGCTTGTGTGAGCTTACTCAATAATGGAAAGACAATACCCCTACTAGATGCCATACACTACAAATAAAATCCCAAATGCAAGGAACGGGTTCTCTCTTTTTGAGCCAGTGATGTCCCATATACCCCAAACATTACAGGATACTACCAGTGCCACCTCCAGAACTTGATGCTAAGACCCTATTGCTACAGATGCCATATACTTGACTCATAAACATGGAGAAAGCAAATGCATTTTATTCAATATTCCTTTGAGCACTTTAAGATTGAATTCTACTGTACCACCTTTCAACTTTCGTATTGGTTATGTCCTTACACCCTACAGTACCTATTTACTTGGTCATTATTACACTTGATTTCTTCACAAGACACTGAAGTCACAGATCAGGTGACTTAACTCAGCTCATTTTGTTGTCAGGTAGGTTCTGTGTGACTGAGACGATTACAGGTGGCATCACAAGTTGACCTGGTTGAGAACTGCACCAGGAAACCATCTCAGAAATGCATGGTGATCACCTGGAAGCTGAGCAAGTGACTCACATGTGGCCTGTCCTCACAAGCTGAGGAACAAAGCCAGGGTCCATGCTACAACCAGCAGTCCCTTGTCACAGCAGAAACATGGACATAGTGAGGTTGGTGAGGACATTGGTTCCTGGAGAAGTTTACATCTGCCTTCGAGCAACAGGAAACAAAAACTGTAACGGGAGGAAGGGAGTTTTTTCTCCTTTATCATCTTCTGCTTCTATGCAGAACAATATTCCATGTTATCTCCCTTTATCTTTACAATAAGAAACAAGTGATGGCTGGGGAAAAGGCTCAGGGGTAAAGTGCCCACTGAGCAAGTGTGAGAACATATGTTTGGATGCCTGTTGCTCAAATAAAAGCCAGACATGAACTTGAAGATTTCCAATCACTTTCTTTTGAGGCCTTTTAAGACATTTTAAAGTTAAAATGTGAGAAGTATGAAATTCATTGGCAAATTATGTTTGAAAAGAATAAGTAAATCCAAGAATGATCACAGACTGTTGCTTCATTTGAAATGTCAAGATGCCTTAAAATATTATTTTCTGGAAATTTAGGTATTAGTAAGTGAAAAGGATATTTAGTTGTTTTTTTTTTCTTTTTGCTTAAACTGTTTTCTTTTTACAATGGAGATTTCCCAAAATACATAAATACAAAAGCTAGCATAAGAAGCTACCACAAAGGCTCATCCTCCTATAATAATCTCAGTCAGCAATATTTTTCCATAACCTACTCAAATGCCTCAAGTCCCAGGTTATTGATATAACTCCAAATTTTCACACAAATTAATTCAAATCTTCCTAAAATATTCGCTTAATACCAGCCAGTATTACCTTAAAACTTTATAATAATCATTAAATGTCTATAAATATCTAATGACTATTTAAATTTTCCAAATTAACTAATACATTTTTAATTTGTTTAAACATAAGATATAAGTTAATTAGCTTGGTTCTGTCATTATACAATGTACACATTTGAAAACATAGTATGTAGTAAATATATGTGCATTGGTCTATTAAAGCTAAATATAAATTTTTAAGTAAATAAAACAAATAAAAATAAAAACAAAACAAAAGCCGCTGAGTTGGACCAAGCATTTCTACCACTTACTGCTGTGTGACTATGGACAAGTTCATTTCCTTAAGGCTTAGTTTTCTTAACTATAAAACAAAAATAATAATAAAAATGTTACAAAAACAAAATATAAGATTCTAGTTGATGGCTAGTTGATAATTCTCTTGTACCTCTTTAATTCAGATTTCTACTCTATTCTTCTTTCTTGAAATACATTTATTGAACAAGCCATAGAGTTTTTCCCAGTGAAATCTTTGTGACGACTTGCTGTATGCATGCCAGGTACAGATGCAAAGACAATTGTGCACTATGGATCTCTGCTTGTAGAATGTTGATCAAAACTTCTTTTCATAAATGCAAAGCAAAATAAGTAAGTATCTAGACATGGTTGAAAGGTTTTGTCTTAATAAACCTTTATATTCCCTTTGGAGAACACATGACTTCATTGTAAACTGTACTTCATGGGAAAAGATGTGTGTTTAGGGGTTCTTTCATTTGCTCAACTTTCTATCACAAGTCACTCTTGGTGCAGGTATTTGAATCTAGATTCTCTCTGACTTCTACAGAGAGCTACTCTCCTGCCTATCATACACTACCTTATGCTTGATAATTGTTTGTTCCAGAACCAATGACAGAAACACTAAGCACTTTTTGGTTAACTTGTATGAGCCTTCATGTAATTTATTCCTACTCCTGCAATCGTTTCAAAAACCCTAAGATTGGGTGGTGACCAGCGATGCACTTTTACAGAGATCTACAGTAAAATTTGCAACTGTGTCCTGAGACATAATAAGCAAAACCCTTTGGGAGGAAAAGGAGTGGAGTAAGACAGAACCTTACTATGTTACCCAGAATGACACCAAAACCACAATCCTTCTGCCTCAGCTCCCAAGTACAAAAATTACAAATGTAAACAGCCAAGGCCAGCATGGAACACAAGCTTTATAATCATATTAGACTCCTGTGAATTCTGGAATGCAAGAGTATGGTGAGTTGTGCTATGTGAAGATGCCATACATCACTGTATCACTGAAGTATAACCTAGTGTACTACAACATGGTGTATGTCCTTCTTGATGTCCAGCTTTCCTTTCTCTAACTCTGTTCCCCTCTCTAGAAATCATGTTCTTTAAACTCACAACTTTAAATTTTCAAAAGCCAAATTGTAGCTCAAATTCTAACTGGTCTTAATAATAAAAACTCAGTGTCAGATATTAGAGTAAGTGTTGAAAGATAAGAGAGGTCAAGTAGTAACCTCTAGAGAGACTTCTTACCTCTACTAAATCCTCAGAACAAAAGAAGCTTGTGATCCTGTCTCTTCCCATCTTATATTCCTCTCTCCACCCAGCCATATATTTTCTTGTCTCCATCTCCCAAGTACTGGGATCAAAGGCATGAGATTACAAGTACTTAAACATGTAAGTATCGACTGCCTGGCTCTGTTTCTCTTTTAAACGGGATCAATCTTGTATAGCTCAGCGTGGCCTTGAACTCCTGATCTTCCTGCTTCCTCCTCCCAAGTGCTAAGATCAAAGGTGTATGCCACAATTGCCTGGCGTCTATACTTAACTAGTGCCTAGCTCTGCCCTCTGATCTCCAGAAAAGCTTTATTTGCTAGAGAACAAACAAAATATTTTGGAATTCAAAATTGCAGATCAGAAGGAAGCCACAATAAATAAATTGGTTTACATTGGGAATAAAAGGAGAGCTAGATTACTCTTTCCTAAAAAAATAAGTCTGAAATTAGAGTAAACAGGGCCATGGGCAAATACTTTTTATTTGTTCTGCCCATATAAAATTCCAACTTTAAAAAACAATATACAACCCATTGGTTTACATGAAATACAGTGATTTATCAATGAAGATTTATACAACTTAGCTGGCAAACAACCAGAGCAGCCATGTGTTGCCATAAACCCATGTGCAGGAAAAAAGGAAAAAATAACCCCAATGGGACATAATATTAGGAACTCTAGGTCCATTTTGTCCCAGGGTGCCTCCACTAAGATGTCTCTGACAACCCTGACTCAGCCCAGATTCCAGAAGAAGACTTGAACTTCCATGGAAGCTTGGCAGGCCAACTGATGCAGGTTGTTAGAAGATTACTACTTGTCCCACATATGAGCTGGTAAGATATCCCATCTGGAAGATGAGGGTGATAAATACCTTTGCCATTAGACTCTGCAGACATCATTCCTACTCACTCCTTATTCCCGTGGGATGATATGTGGAGAAGAAAGAGTGTGTCTCTGGAGAAGCTGAAGAAAGTTAATCTTTCTCCATGACGATACATTCCTCATTGCATCGCTATACGACCTTAAGCAGGTGTTCAATTACCATGAATTTCCAAGTCCTCATATGCAAATGGAGTTGATAATATATGTCTCCAAGAAACACTGTAAAGATATAGTGAACGAATATGAATGTTTATCAAGGAAAATGCTAAAAGGTTTATATTTTGCTTCTAACTACTTAACTATGCATTTGACATTAAGTATAGAAATTGTAAAAAAAGAATAGCAGTTTCTTTTTTAATAAAGAATTGTTCATGCAACTGGGAAAACATCCCTATGATAACATAGGAGGGCTACTAAGAAAGAAGGGAATGGAAATGCTTTAAGGTGGCAGAGGGAACACTTAGGGACTGCTAGTTTTAAGCAGTATTGGGAAGATTTCCCAGAGCAGAGGGATTTTTGAGCCATACTTGACCCCTCAGGAATGCAGAGGTGAAGGACAGAGAAGAAAAGAGCCTCCTCCAAGAAGACCTGGACCTTTGAACTAGCTTACAAATGATAGGCATGGCTTTCTTAATAAAAAGTGCAGTGCTCAACACCAGAAACATAGCTTCTTTCATTTTTTTCTATTGTAATGGTGGTCAGAAACAAACTCAAAAGACACATTGCCACCCTGAAGGCTATTTCACAGGTTGCAAGGAAACACAGCAATAATCTCACTAACACACTAACATGGATCATTCACAAAGCTCTGCTGGTTCTCACACTGGACCAGGATACAAATATATCCACACAATGTTTATTAAAATTTGGGATCTCCATGTAAAAATGATGCCAAGGCAGTCAGTACAGGGGGCATATCAGTGACATCAGTTGCTTGTCATGATAAAGAAAACACAAAACTACCTGGGTGGCATTTAAGTGGAGAATGTGGAACAAGAAAGATAATATCCACATAGAACCTGCCATTTGCTCCACACACAGTTCACAGATATTTAGATAGATACCTCTGTGGAGCCACCCAGCTGGACCATCAATGGCATCTCTCTCAGGGACATCTGTCCCAGGCTACTCAGTGCTCTGCCAAGTGATGTTATTGGACTTTAAATAACTGGTTCAAGGAATGAGGCTAACTAAAACTTTTCCCAGTGCCATTACATAAAGATTCCTACCACAGTCAAAGGCTACCCTATTTCTGCTGCATAAAACTTGCCATAGTGGCCAATATCAAGCTATCAACACACAACCACTGAACTCAAAGTTGGGGAGAGATGAGTGATGAGTGTTTTTGGAGTGCCAACACAAAGACCCAAAATGCTGGCAGCTTTTTAACTCTTTCCCATTTCACTGCACTGTCCTTATCTCCATCTCCATTGCTCTTCACAGCTCTCTCTCTTTTTTTAGGGCATTTTGCATCCACTGATGTTTGCTATGACTAAAAACTGGTCATTTCAAACAGCATTTCACCTGACTGGAATTCCCCTGCTACCTCACATTCAATCAGCTCTCTTTATGTTAGCAGATGGCACTGGGAATTTTGCAGTGTTGAAGTCGGGCTTGGCTACAGTGACTACATCTTCCCAGATGTTCTTCATATTTTAAGGGTTAAGGTTAGGGTTAGGGTACATCTACACAATGGAATACTACTCAGCAGTAAGAAAAAAATGATATCCTAAAATTCGCAGGCAAATGGATGGATTTGGAGAATATCCTCCTGAGCGAGGTATCACAATCTCAGAGAGATAAGCAGGGGATGTACTCACTCACTAGTGGTCTCTAAACAAACAAACAAGAAAAAAAGCCAAGCATGCCCAAGCGGCAAACCACAACCACTGAACAGCTTGGGATCAGAAACACCCTGGACTGACCCTTCAAACCCCACTCCAACTATAGGAACACCAGATTCACTCTTGAGGGAGGGGGGACAAAACTGGATTTGGCCAGGAATGGAGACTGATCCAAGCATTATTGGGTCAGTGGGACCATAGGACTGTCTGCTCCCTGCTCAGGTAGGGGATGGGGAGTTGCAGAGAAGAAAAATGACCAGATGTGGTGGGAGGGGGAAGGGACCTTGAATAAGGATATACAGGGATGGGAAAAAAAATTTCAGAGGGAAAGCTGAACACAAAGTAAATATATGTGTAGCAATCTTATTTGCATTACCACCCTTGATAAGCCATGCTTATGATTCTTATCCTCTTTATAGTTATTGCTAACTTTTCCTCATTTTAAATTCATGTTACTGTTTTTTTGTTAAATACAAAATAAAGAAGAAAAAAACTCAAAGGTCCAAATGAAATTGTATGTAACAAATTTAACAGACAACTAAAATTTATAATATATCTATACATCTATATATGATAAACTGATGACAAAAAGACATTTTTTAATTCTGACAAATAAATGTTGACATAGAAGTATGTATTCTAAAAAAAAAAAAAGAGTAAGTGCAAACATGCTGGGAACGTTTGCTGGTCCCCTCCCCCCTCCCTCCTTCAAGGATGATGAAAAAGAAGACAAAATCTGGTAGAGAGCAGAGTGTACTCATTAGAAGCTTTTTACTGTAGTCTTGAGCACTGGGACTCTGGTTCTTTTCATTGTAAGTATGCTTAAGTACTACTACTGCTCATAGAACATGCAGACCCTTGTCTCCAGCCATCGCTGAGTGATAAAGTCTTCAAGCCCCAATGGAGTCCTTGAAGTTCTTTGGTATCCCAAAATGATACTCTGAGTTTTCTGGGGCATTCATTTGCATTAGAGATACCTGTTCTAGAGAGGGCTTTGGCAGGGAAGGCACTATGTCCTTTTAGGAGGTAACTCTCTGGTTGGGTGTGGTCACTGCTTTATATGGCTTAGAATGCATTTTACAACATGAGCAATTAAGTGCAATGTGAGAAACATTCCAGTACTGGTGTCAGATGGTTGTGGTGGCCTTGGAGTGTTCACTCAGTTGATGTAGTGTCACCTAGATCCTGCCTCTTCTAGCTCCCAGTGTTTCACATACATAGGACCAAACAAGAAGAGTGATGTTGCAAGTAATGTAGAGAGAAAGAATTGGTAATCAGTACTGCTCCACCAAAATACAATTAGTCCACATGTGCCATTAGACTTTCTCTCATAGCCATGTTCTAAAATAGTGAAATGAAATTCAATAATACATTTCTTATAATCTAATTCACTACATCAATAGGTAAGAATGTACTAATGTAGAAAATTGAACACCTTCTTGTAGCAAGTCCTTACACTGTATATTTAGTCCTTAAAGAGCTTCTCAATTTTGAGGTGGCATATTTCAAGTACTCAGCAGCCAAAGGTGTTGGGTGGCTACTTTTCTGGACAGATAAGAAGAGCTCATAGACTACCTCCATCTCCTGATAAGAGTGAAAGCAGAAAAAGGAACGTTGGTCAAACTGACCTGAAACTAAAAGCAGAAGGACCTGTTGACACAGCATTGATGGGAAGTCTGGATGGATACCTTTGCCATCACTTGTCATCACCTGGATTGCTGTATATTCCACAGACTAGAAACACAGCCCCATGGTTGCTCAGAGCTTCACTTAGTATTTCTAGTACTACACTGAAGTATTTAATTCTTAGATGTGTTCTCCCATGTGTCAAGGATTCCTGGAAATGCTAGGAAGAAGGATCAAGGGGTTGAATGTGTCAACCAGGCAGTTTTCTATAGAACTAATGACTTGGAATGAGTTGAGCAGGAACAGGCTGATCTGACAATATGTTCAACAAGGTATGTATCCTCCAATGATGAGCAAGACACAGTGCCTAATTAATGGCATTCCTTCACATTCCTAACAAGTAAGAATGACGTTTCCAGGGCTGCATCAGCTTCATTTCTTTATGTGCTGTGACTTAAGTATGTGGTGTCTACAGCAATAGGCGCTTACTGTCAAGTTCTGAACAGTAACCAGGAGCACTGACAATAGCCTGTAATGTCCATGGTTCTATGAGACATCCCAGCCAACATCTCAAAAGAAGCAATCCATTCCTGGCTCTGAGCTTTTTATTGTTATCTTATGGTGTCAAAGCGGGCATTGCTGCCCCATAACTGGTAATTCAATTTATACATTTTCATTCCATCCATTTACCTATGAAGTTCATTTTTCTCATTAGCAGAGGAGGGAGGGAGGGAGGGACTGTGTTTCTGGAAGCTTCTACAGCAGTAGATTTCCATATGTCCTTCCCAAGCTCTCTTTACTGTTATTCCTCTACCTAGTACCTCATTTGCGCTACCAGCACCTCCCGCCACACTAAACGTTTATATCCCTGCAATCCTTCACATCAGCGCATTCTTTTCCCCTCCCTTAAAATTTCTTTTATAACTTCTTACTAATTTTCTCACCTCTGTGTATATTCCAAACAGAATTCAAATATACAGAGTTCAAGGCTAATATCCAAAAAACGAGACAAAGCATAAGACATTGTTTTCCTTGGTCTGGTGCAACTTATTAAGAATGATTACTTTAATATAATATCTTTAAAAACACACAGAAGAAAAAACATAAAAGTGTGTTTTCCAAAGATAGTTTTATTTAGTTGAATTAAAAATAGTATATTATTGTCTCTGATTTACAAATAAAGGCATCAAATGGAGCCAGAATTTACAGAAGAATGGACAGAATGATTCTAAATTCCTGACCCTACTTATAAACAGACTAGGTAAAGTTGACAAAGCCAGTCTGAGTCTTAGAAACCTCACTGATAAATTCAAAGCATAGAAATACATATTCATATATACATTCATTTTCTGGCACATTCATTTCATTTAATGATTTAATAGGTGTCTACTGTATGCATTAATATCATTATTATTGTCTAGATATTCAGTATATTCAAGACATTATGCTTGTCCTGAGTTTAGCAAGACAAAAAACATATCAGTGATATTTGCAAAGCACTGCAACTATTCCACAGACATTTATAGATGGTAGATGATGTATAATAAAGAACTGGAGTGTCATAGTTTAAGTTATAAATCATATTTGTGTCATTTATCTAGTGTATGTCCTTGCATACCCTACTGAACCAGATAACTTTACTATCAAATGACCTGTGAAAAGAGGATGTATGTTAGCTGGGAAGGTACTATGTTTTTTTAGAAAGAAACAGTCTAGTGTGGCAAATATTTTGAAAGGCCTAGCCTGCCTCTTACAATATGAAAAACAACCCAAATCAAATTTTATTTTTGTAAGTTGGCAGTTCTGTTTTGATGATTAGAGTCCTACTCCACAATTAAAATCCATACCTACCATTATCATTCAGGCCAAGAATGTGTTATAAGTCATGAGCTCTAGGAGAAAACCCGCTACTATCACTCTGCCAAACGGACATAATATTAAATTCTAATGACTTAAAAAAACAGATTAGTACATTGTTCAGTCATTATCAGAATCTTCATCTGCAGTAGCATATACTTAACATAGAAACACTCAACTGGTCAAGTGCAGAGAAGAAGAAACAACAGAATTTTCAGTCCTAAACAAGGCACCTATATCACACACACACACACACACACACACACACACACACACACACACACACCTCGCCTCATCAAAGTGCAGGGATCACTAAGAAAAGAAGTTAGAAATATTTTAAGATACATAGATAGACGATGACTAGGAGAAAATAATCTGTACTGTACACAGGGCAGCTACACACATGAATTCATAGCAGTTGAGACAGTATCCCAAGACTGCCACAGGCTCAGGCCTGAAAAAAATTCCTGTAGAGACTTTCATATATTGATAGGCAAAATAAGCCTAATCCCTACCTATGGAGTACATATTGGCAGGTGATGGCTACTGGAGAAGAAATAATCTGTTTTCCTTAAAGGTGTGGATCCTGATGAGTTATCAACTCTCCAATGAAGGTCACATAGGCAAGCTTATATGGACAGCATGAACTGTATTTCATGGGTTTAAAGATAATATAGAAAAAAAGAAAATATAATATGCAACATTTTTAATGGGCTATGTAACTGAACGGGAAATTCTCAAAATAAGAAATAAAAATGACTAGGAAATAATTTCTAAAGTATTTAAAAACACTAGCCATCAGGGAAACACAATACATATTACTTTAGAATGTATGGAATTTCAAAGGTAAAATAAAAATATTATTTTATAAAAAAATAAAATCTATCTCACCCCAGTCAGAATGGCTATCACTAGAAATACACAACAAACTCCAGGATGAGTATAGTAAGGGTACCCGTTGCACTTTGTTGGTGAGAGTGTAAATGAGTACAGCAATGTTGGAAATCAGTCTGACCATTTCTCAAAAAACTAAACTCTTGGTCATATGCCTAAGAGACTTTATGACCTACTATAAAGACAGGTAAACTCATGCTCATTGCTTCTTCATTCACAACAGCTAGGAAATGAATCAATCTAGATGCACATTAATAGAAGACCAGAAAAGAACGTGATCCATGCACACAATATGATATTATTCTTCACATATAAATAAAAAATGATTAAATGAAAGTTGTATGTAAATGTCACATTAGTTGCACCCAGTACTGGACCCTGAATACTGCAATATCCACCTGCCTGCAAAGATAGGCCCAGTGACATTATAGTGGTACAGATATTAAGCAGTAACCAATCCCTTTTGAACGAGATTTGATGCCTGCTCCACAAAAGAAAACTACATGTTAGGTACTGTAATCATTTTCAAATCCTATAGTCAGAGAGGCAATAGACCTTAGGGGTAGAACTGCTATAGTATTTTGCTAAATGGACATGCTGTTGGATTTTCTTCTAAATGTTATTGCTTATACCTATAGACCTTTAATACTTTCAACCTTGTTCAGAGAAGCCTCTTTTATCAAAGGGCAATAAAGTCAATGGAAAGATACAAAACTGGTAAAATAAGAGACTGAGTGTTCAGCCCTAAATGGCACATCTACATTAGTCTATTCCTTGCCCTCAATCAATATTCAGAAAAAGGAGGCAAAAAGAATTTAAAAGCGAAAGGATAGGAAGCAGTGTTATGAAATGTGGTCTTCTGGATATGACACACATACCATAGTCCTGAACTTATAGAAGTTGTGACTACCTTTATAGTATCTACACAAAATGAAGCAAATGAAATCCAGCATAGGTGAGTTCAATTATCTCCAACTTCAACCTTCTTACTAAAGAGCTATTGCTACTTCATAGTTATTAGGGAGAATAATACTTTATTAAAGATATGGCAGATGGTAGGTTTTCCTCACTGCCATGGTTAGGGTTAGTGCCATTGGAAACATTAACTGTACTAAAGAGTTATTAACAAATAAATTAGGAGTAGAAATTGAAAAGATACAAAATTGGAAGGGAGATATGTTGACAAGGATGTGATGAGAGTCAAGCAAATGAGGGTCTATGTGTATGAAATTCTCAAGAATACAGAAAATTTTGAATATAGGTGAATAATAAAGCTTTTGTGGGCAAAAAGCATATATAAATAATTAGAAAAAATAAAGTTTATAAAGACACTTCAACAACAACTGAAAGTGAATATTAAGATATAAACTACAAAACTAAAACATTCTCTGTTCAGTTTACATATTTATATGTTTATATGTTACCACATCTAATTAACTCACATGATAATCAATTATAAACAACAGAAATGACTCCTCAGTACATTAAGAAAGGCATAAGAAGCTAACATGAGGAAATGGGAGTATATTTTAATGATTTTTAAATCAAAAATTTAAAAGACCAGATAAAATGTTTAAAAACTGAAGGAAAGCATACATTCATGAAACACATTAATAGTGAAGCTTTCAGAGAAATAACTATAAAGCAGAGCCCCTCATGTAGGAAGAAAAGAGGAGACCCAAGATGACAAGACCAATGCAGGCTGCCACAGCTCATTCTTAAAATAGAAGAGTTTCCAAAAATATGTAATCTTACTACTTCTGATAAAATATTCTGAATTTTGAAATCTCAATTGATCATGAGGCATCTGAAATTTTACTTATCTCATATAAATAATCAGGTATCTGTTAAAAAGGTCCTACTCTGGGCTTGTTTCCCTGAAGCTCAAATAAAAAGCCAAACTTAAAAAATAGAGAAGGGACAGGAAAAACAAGATAGTAATCAGAATATGACCATTCATTATCCTGACTCTGCTCTCCCTACCTCTACCAAAGGACTAATAATAAAGAGAAATTAAAGACCGCCTATTACTGGGCATCTATCCAGGGATAGCACTGATTTGTAGCTTTTTTAAAGGTTGAAAGGTCCCTCAACCAGAAGGGTTGGCAGCTCTCAAGATGAATGAAACAACTCACAGATGGCTACATTAGGCATGTTACCTGGCCATTTCACAAGAGTAAAGACTTTTAGGAGACTCATCTGCATATTACTGTCAGCATTTTAGAAGAAACATCTTTCTCTACTTAAAGCTCATAAAATATAGCCAAATATCATCAGGAGCCAAGAGAAAGATCTACACCCCATTGTATCACTCTACTTCATTTTCCAAATGAATTTCTCACCTCAGAGAATGAAGACATGCCATACCGTCATACAAACCGTAAAGCCGATAATAGTTCATATTTCTTAACAGAGGCTAAACTTTACTATAACCCATCACAGGTATGGAAGCTGTTCATGTTTTTACCTTATTAAAATTTGTTTTCTTGAGAAAAAAACTGCTTGTACTGAAGATCAAATGCCCTATAGCTGTATTATTGGTCTCTATTAGATTCGAGTCTGAATCTTACTTGATCTCAACCACTGTTTTTTTAAAGTAGTACAGTAAAAGTTGGTCACTTTTTGCTCATCTTCCTGACTCCCTTTCTGATCCATTAGGCCCCCCACTCCCTGGAGCAATGAATTCACAGAATCACCTTTCACTCAGGGTCCAATTCTCAAATGTTACACAGCCACCTCAGTGCACCTCTGAGAAATAAAAGACCTATGCTAAGATTTCCTACTAAACTTAATGTGTTTTAGAAGAAGAGAGAATACTAGCAGGTTTGAATGACCTTGTGTGGAAACAGAGGTTGATGGAAGCAGTCCTTCAAAGAGAAGCTTTTCCCAACCCTCTCTTTCTCCCAAGACAGCTCAGAAGTCTGAGTGACTTGCACATCATTGATTTATTTTATTAATTTGCCTTTTCTTTTCTTAATCACAATATTATCTTTATGTTCAACTCTTATACTTTAATTGCTTTGCAGTTTTGTGTGTGAGAGAGAGTAGATATGTGTGTGTATGTTGTTGCCTTGCCTGAGATTCCTAACAAAAATTTGATATAAGCCATGACAGCAGAATTTCTACCTAGATCCTAATCTAAATAGAAATACTTCTAAACTCTAACTACTATGAATGTTGGCTACAAATTTTAGGCATGTATATTCCTCAGCAAATCAATCTAGCTACTTTCCTTAAGACTAAACCCCTATTCACTAAAACAATTTATTAATAATTCATTTTGGAAAACCAAATGTTATTTTTACAATTATTAATCAATCAAAGTCGGGAGCTATGAAAGGTGTGGCATTTCATCCTATGTGCTGCATGTCTAGGCAGCCTCCCACCATTTTAGGGAAATTGGGCAGAAGATGTGAGACTCTGAGGTCAGAGTCAAGAGATTATCTTCCCTTTCCCAGGAAAGCAGAATAGAAAATAACAAAATTGTCTAACTACTCTTGTCTACAAGTCCCAAAATGAGCACGCATATTAGCCCAAATGAAGGCCTGCAGTTGTGTTAAAAGATTCCTGAGATAGAGAATGCACATCTGATCATCTTCCCTGACCTTTCCTTCTTCTTCTCAACTGTACTTTTATGCTATTTTTTCTACAGTCAAAGCATGAGTAAAAGCATGAAATATGTGATTTTCTGACTCTGGCTTTTCAACCTGACTTAAACATACCTATCTTTTCAAACATGAATTATTTATTTATGGCAAACACTTTCAAATTCCTCTCATAACTTTCTGAAAAACATAGTACTTAGGTGTTTTCTATATTCACTCTACAGCACAATAGCACACCAAACATTCATACCACCATCTACTTGTAACTAGAAATGCATAGATAAACCTTTTGCCATCTTTCCATGTTTCGACTCTCCTCAGTTTCTAAAACTCACCGTTCAGCTCTTAGAGTCCACGTGAGTAACATCACACATACTTGTCTTCCTGTGCCTTGCCTACTTCACTTGCGATAATGATCATTCTAGCCCTGTTGTCACAGATGAAAAGGTTTCTATCTGGGAATGAAAGAGGGTAGTTCTATTCAGGGTTTCTTTCTCAATCACTCTCCAGCATATTTTTTGGACAAAATCTCACTGAATTTCTTGACTGACTCAGGTAGGCTGGCTGACCAACAAACTCCAAGGATCTGCTGTCAACCTCTTCGGTACCATGACTAGTGTTACGACCTCTGGCTGCTGAAATTCCAAGCCCAAGTCTTCACATCTGTTCTGAAAACACTTTACCAACTAAGGCACTCCCCAACCCCAGTATTTTAATTATTCTATGACTGAAAAATATTCGACTCTGTAGATGTAACATGTTTCCTTTATATATCTATCAATTGATAGATACGTAATTTTTTCTATTTCTTAATAATTGTTTATGATACTATAGAAAACACAGAAGTACATGAATTTTCATTATACTTATTCATTCCTTTGAAAAAGGGATGGAGTTACAGAAGCACACTGTAGCTCTAATTTTTAGGAGTCTGCATTCTGTTTTTTACAATGGCTTATAATTTACATTCTCATCATTAACATGTAAGATTTCACTATCTCCAAGGTGACCATGTGAGATCAGAGGTGACCATGTGAGATCAGAGGACAGCTTGAAGGAATTGGTTCTCTACACCACGTGGGTCCCAGGGATCAAACTGAGGTCAGCAGACTTGGTACTTTATTTACTCACTGAGCAAACACCCAGGACCTCATCAATATTTTGATTTACATTGTCTCAATGATTAGTGATGATGATTTTTTTATGTATGTGCTGGCTACTTATACTCTTCTTTCAAAAGATGTCTATGTAGCTCTACTGCCCGATTTTAAATGGAAGATTTTTTTACTACTGATGAGTTATTTATTTATTTATTTATTTATTTATTTATTAGTTTTCATTGTCTTGTGAATATAGACTATTGTCAAGTTTATAGTTATTCACTGTGATCAAGGAGAAATTTGATTCCATTGGTCCACAAGTCTTTTGTATGCCAGTACCAGGCTGTTTTTACTACTGTAGCTCTATAGTATAACTTTGAAGACAGGGATGGTGATGCGTCCCGAGGTTCTTTTGTTGAGCAAACTTGTTTTGGCAATCCTGGCTTTCTTGTTATTCCAAATGAAGTTGAGTATTGTTCTTTCAAGGTCTGTAGAATATTGTGTTGGGATTTTGATGGGAAGTGTACTGAATCTGTAGATTGCTTTGAGTAGAATTGCCATTTTTACTATATTGATCCTACCTATCCAAGAATATGGGAGATCTTTCCATTTTCTGATATCCTATTCAATTTCTTTCTTTGGTGATTTAAAGTTTTTTGTCAAATAGATCTGTTACTTCTTTGGTTATAGTTACTCCAAGGTATTTAATGCTATTTGCAGCTATTATAAACGGTGATGTTTCACTTATTTCTTTTTCAGCCCTTTTTATCTTTAGTGTATAGAAGGGCTACTGATTTTTTTGAGTTAATCTTGTATCCTGCTACATTGCTGAAGGTGTTTATCAGCTGTAGAAGTCCCTTGGTAGAATTTTGTGGATCACTTATGTATACAGTCATATCATCTGCAAATATAGTTTCACTTCTTTTCCAATTTGTATCCCCTTATCTCCTTTCGTTCTCTTATTGCTTTAGCTAAAACTTCAAGAAGTATATTGGATAGATAAGGGGAGAGAGGACATTCTTGTCTAGTTCTGATTTTAGTGGGATTGGTTTGAGTTTTTCTCCATTAAGTTTGATGTTGGCTGGCAGCTTCTTGAAAATCACCGTTATTATATTGAGATATTCTTGATCCCTCCAGAGCTTTTATCATAAAGGAGTGTTGGATTTTGTGAAAGGCTTTTTCAGCATCTAAGGATATGATCATGTGGTTTTTTTCCTTTAGTTTGTTTATATAATGGATGACGTTTATGGTTTTTCATATGTTTAACCATCCCTGCATTTCTGGGATGAGCCTACTTGGTCATGATGGATGATATTTTTCATATATTGTTGTATACGGTTTGCCAAAATTTTGTTGAGAATTTTAGCATCAAGATTCATGAGAGAAATTGGTCTGTGATTCTCCTTCTTTGTTGTGTCTTTGAGTGGCTTGGGTATTAGGGTAGTTGTGGCCTCATAAAAGGAATTTGGCAATATTCTGTCAGTTTCTACTGTGTGAAATAGTTTGAAGTGTAATGGTAGTAATTTTTCTTTGAATGTCTGTTAGAATTCTATACTGAAACCATCTGGACCTGGGCTTTTTTTACTTGGGGGGCTTTTAATGAGAGCTTCAATTTCCTTAAGGGTTTCTGCTTTTTACAATGGCTTATAATTTACATTCTCACCAGTAACATGTAAGATTTCACTGTCTCCAAGGTAACCATGTCAGATCAGAGGACAGCTTGAAGGAATTGGTTTACAATTTAGGTAATTAATCTGTTCTTCATTTAATTTTGGTAAATGGCACCTGTCCAAAACGCTGTCCATTTCTTCTAGGTTTTCGATTTTTATGGAATATAGATTTTCAAAGTATGATCTGATAATTCTCTGGATTTCCTTGGGGTCTGTTGTTATGTCCCTCTTTTCATTTCTGATTTTGTTGATTTGGACAATCTCTCTCTGCTTTTTGATTAGTTTAGATAAGGGCTTATCTATCTTGTTGACTTTCTCAAAGAACCAACTCTTAGATTCATTGATTCTTTGTATTGTTCTTTTTGTTTCAATTGTATTGATTTCAGCTCTAAGTTTGATTATTTCCTGCCATCTACTCCTTCTAGGTGAGTTTGCTTCTAATTGTTCTAAGGCTTTCAGCTGCGCTGTTAGTTCTCTAGTGTGGGATTTCTCTAATTTTTCATATAGGCATGCAGTGCTATGAATTTTCCTCTTAATACTGCTTTCATTGTGTCCCACAAGTTTGGGTTTGTTGTGGATTCATTTTCATTAAATTCTAGGAAGACTTTGATTTCTTTCTTAATTTCTTCCTTGACCCAGAGGTGGTTCAGCTGAATGGTGTTTAGTTTCCGTGAGTTGGTAGGCTTTCTGTGATTTTTGATGTTGTTGAACTCTAACTTTAGGCCCTTGTGGTCCGATATGATACAAGGAATCATTTCCATTTTTTGTATCTGTTTATATTTGCTTTATGCCCAGTTATGTGGTCAGTTTTAGAGAAAGTTTTTTTGAGGAGCTAAGAAATATGTATATTCCTTTGTATTTGGGTAGAAGCTTCTGTAAATATTTATTAAATCCATTTGCATCATAACCTCTGTTCGACTTCTTATTTCTCTGTTGAGTCTTGGTCTGGTTGATCTATCCAGGGATGAAAATGGAGTATTGAAGTCTCCCACTATTAAGGTGTGAGAATTGATGTGGGATTGAGCTTTATCAGTATTTCTTTTATATATGTAGGTGCCCTTATATTAACGGCCTAAATATTCAGGACTGAAATCTCCTCTTGACCAATTTTTCCTTTGATGAATAAGTAATGACCATCTGGGTACTTTTAATTGCTTTTAGCTTAAAGTCTACTTTGTTAGATATTAGGATGGCAACCCCAGCTTGTTTCTTAGGACCATTTGATTGGAAAATCTTTTCCCAACCCTTTACTCTGAGCCTGTTTCTGTCTCTGTGGTTGAGGTATGTTTCTTATATGCAGCAGAAAGATGGCTTCTGTTTTTGTATTCATTGTGTTTGTGTGTGTCTTTTTATAGGTGAGTTGAGTCCATTGATATTAAGGAATATTAGTAACCACTGATTGATATTTCCTGCTATTTTTGGTAGAAGCTTGTATGTATTTCCTTTCTCTGGGCTATTCTTCTCTGGGATTATTCATTGTTAGTGGTTTCATGGGTGTATCTGGGATCCTTAGGTTGGCGTTTTCCCTCTAATACTTTCTGGAGGACCGGATTGGTAGATAGGTGTTGTTTCAGTCTGACTTTGTCATGAAATATCTTGTTTACTCCATCTATGGTGATTGTAAATTTTGCTGGATATAGTATTCTAGGTTGGCAGTCATGACTGTATAACTTCTGTATACATGACTGTATAACTTCTGACCAAGCCTAGCTTTCATCGTTTCCATTAAATAGTCAGGTGTTATTCTGATGGGTCTGCCTTTAGAAGTAAGTTGGCCCTTTTCTTTTGCAGCTCTTAAAATTTTTTCTTTGTTCTGTATGTTTTGTGACTTGATTATTTTGTGGCAAGCTGACTTTTTTGGGAGGGTCATATCTATTTGGTGTTCTGTAAGCTTCTTGTATCTTTATAGGCATTTCTTTAAGTTAGGAAAGTTTTCTTTTATGATTTTATTGAATACACTATCTGTGCCTTTGAGCTGGTATTCTTCTCCTTCTATTCCTATTATGCTCAAGTTAGGTCTTTTCATGGTGTCCCAGATTTTCTGAAAATTTTGTGTTATGGCTGTTTTGGTTTTAGTATTTTCTTTGACTGATGTATCTATTTCCACTACTGAGTCTTCCACTTCAGAGATTCTCTCTTCCATCTCTTGGATTCTGTTGGCTATGCTTGTATCTGTAGTTTCAGCTCTTTTCTTCAGGTTTTCTATTTCCATCTTTGCTTCATTTTGTACCTTTTTTATTGCTTCAATTTCAGTTTTTAGTTCCTGGAATGTTTCTTTCATTTTTTGGTTTACCTTTTCTTGGTTTGCTTCAAGGATTTGTTCATCTCTTCCAATTTTTTGTTTGTATTTTCTTCTATTTCTTTAAAGGAATTTTTTTATATCTTCTTTGAAGGCTTCAATAATCTTCATAAAGGTGTTTTAGGTGTTATTTTCTTCTGTTTCTTCTTCATTGCTCTGTTCCAGTCTTGTAGATGTAGAACCACCAGTTTCTTCTGGAGTTGCCTTGTTGTTCTTCATATTATTATATGTATTTTTGCACTGGCATGTGCCCATAACTTCAGTGGTTCAGGATTAGGCCACTCCTAGTCATTTGTGGCAAGACGCTTGTGTGTCTCCTGTATCCTCTGAACAAGGGGTCTATTCGATCTCTGACTCTGCTCTAGACAGGGGTCTGAATTTCAAGGCCTCAGTCCTTCTCTGATGATGCAGTTTGGAGGCGGGGCTGGCTGTGCAATGTCCTCTCTTTTAGTTGTGGCTGGAGGAGCCCCTCACAGCCAAAACCTAGTCCTGTCTGCTAAGGAAAGTCTGGGATCAGGCTCTGCAGATTGATCCTGGTCCCCTAATTCACTTTCTACCTAACTTGTATTACTAACTAAAAACTCCTTTTTTTCATGTCTCTCAAACTTATACACTTTAACCTTTTAGTGAGTTTCTTTTCTAAAACTATCATTAAAAGAACTATTGGGTTTATGGTTCTAGAGGGTTATCATCAAGGACAGAACAAAAGAATTGTAACTTCAGGTAACTGCAACTGCAAGTGAAGACTTACATCTTGATCCACAAGCAAGAGCCTTTTGGAACCTCAAAGCTCACCCCCAGTGACACACCTATGCCTACAAGGCCATGCCCTAATAAGGCCATAACTCCTAGTCTTCAAAACAGTTCAACCAACTGGGGACTAAGAATTAAAACCTATGAGCCTCTGGGGACCATTCTCCTTCAAAGCTCTACTCTAGCACACATGTTTTATATGTTGTGTCTTGATTTACATTTGTTGCAATAAATGTTTAAATTTTGTTCAGAATTTCTTATCTCATTTGTTATTTAAAAGTAAGTTATTACATTTTTCTGCATTTATATATGGTTCAGTGTTTCCATTGTTTTTGACCTAGAAAGTCTTATTGCACTGTGATTGAAAAGAATGCTTAATGTAAGCCCAATTATTAAATGGCTGACATACACTTTGAGACCTATCATATGACCTGTTCTGCAGAATTTTCCATGTGTTGATGAAAAGAATGGGCAATCTGCAGCTGTTGAATGGAATCTATAGCTACCAACAAATGAATGTGGACTATAATGCTTTCTCTCTCTCTCTCTCCCCACCCCAGGTGTGTGTGTGTGTGTGTGTGTGTGTGTGTGTGTGTGTGTGTGTGTGTGTGTGTTGTGGGGAATTAAGCCTTGTGCCTTGTACACAGCTAGGTCATGTCCTTCTCCTCTGTGCTATACTCTTGGTCTATCTGGTGTTCGTTTATTGTTACTTGAAATGACCTGTCCATTGCTGTAAGTGCATCATTCAAGTCCCAAACTCTGAATCTTCCTTTTACTTTGGGTATATTAATGTTTGTTTTGGACATCTAAGTGCTCTAACCATTAATATACATGTATTTAGAAAGGTATTTCCATTATTGAACTAACCTCTTCATCAACATATAATGGCCTTTGTGCTCTCTTTTTGTTTACAATTTAAAGTCTACTTTATAATGGTCATTCCTGTCTTCCTCTAAAACTCCATTCACTTGAAATATTTTATGGCATCTTCTATCCCTTCGCTTTCAGTTTGTGCGATCCTTTGGGGATGTAAGTTCCTTGTGACATGCACTTGGCTCTTAGTTTGTCTTTCCCCACTAATTTTATGCCTTTTAATTGGAGAATTTAATATGCTGACATTGTTAATAAAGTCTTACAACAGCCATGTATGATTCGTTCTCCAATTCTACTGAGTCTGCTTTCTTTCTATCCCTGTCATACGAAGTCTTCATTTGTGGTTAAATGATTTACTCCAGAAATAACCAGTCCTTGCTTTTACTTTGGTCTACTGTGGGCTTTGTCATGTGTTTATGATGGGGCTGAAAGAAGCATATTTCACACATAGTTGGTCACTGAGAAATGACACCAGCTTAACACATGATGGAGGTAAGGAAAGGTACAAAAATTTCACTTCAGCCACCTCTCTCTCTCTCTCTCTCTCTCTCTCTCTCTCTCTTTCTCCTTTATATTTTCTTTTTTTTCCTTCTTTATTTTGTATTTATCAAAAAAAAACACAGTAAAAAGAATTTAAAATGTGGAAGAGTTAACAATAACTATACAGAGGATAAGAATGATAAGCATGGCTTATCAAGGGAAGAAATACAAATAAGATTGCTACACCTATATTTTCTTTGTGTTCATCTTTCCCTCTGAGTTTTTTTTTTTCCATCC
>PVIH01024544.1:0-22525 GCA_004025045.1 Sigmodon hispidus | reverse complement strand
GCTGAGGCCCGCCGAGCCCTCCTCACCTCTGGTCAGGGTTCGAATCCGCCCCTCAGAGACCCCTGCAGTTGGTTTGCTCAGTTCACTCAGTTCAGGGTCGCAGTAGGGCTCCTAGTAGATTCCCTGAGCAGCAGGAGCTGCGGGTGTGGCCAGGTGCAGAGTTCAGCTGCCCCTGCTCCAGAGTGCGCTGGGGCGCCGCCCCAACTTGAGTCTTGAAGCTTCTGTCTCTTTCTACTCCCTCCTTTCCTACCTCCCTCCATCATCCCATGCTCCATCCTTCTCCCACATTATTCTCCACTTACTTTTTGTTGTTGTTTAAAATAGAATTTAGCCAAACAAATATTAATTGAGTTGTACGTAATTCAGTATTTTTGCATTTTCATTTATAGCTTATACTCATTTTGGCTTTAAGGCAGTTTCTCTGTGTAGCCCTGGCTGTCCTAGAATTCACTATGTAGACCAGGCTAGCTGGAACTTAAGAGCTTCCCTGTTTCTGCCTCCTGAGTGACAGGTTAAAGTGAGCACGCACCACACATCCAGCTAGGCCATAGCCTTACTGAAGTATAATTGACAAGTAATTTGTAACCATTTCAAGTCTACAGTTCAGCATTTTTCTGTGTGTCCACTCTATGTAGCAACTACAGAAGTTCAAGGCAGTTTCTGAACAATGGAGAGGACATGTCTGAGAATCGCTTTCCAGAGGAAGATGCTGAATTGCAGGTCCCTCCTCAGCTCTTCTGCTCTTTTGAGATCCCTTTTATTTTCAGCTCGTCTTACTTCTAGACTAAATTAGTGCTTGGTGGTTAATTTGTAGATGATGTTAATTCAACTAGGCTGAGAATGAATGCTTATATGAAGAGTAGATTCAGGGACAGACATACTTCATCACCTCAGCAGGTTCCTTTCCAATTTGGAGGTGGAATTACAAAAGAGTTAAGTGATTTCAGTTAACAGATTACTTAGCATATGTAGTTAGTGTGTGTTAATTAATATATCTATTGGCCAGTTCCTCTTTACTTTTCACACTAGTAGTCACCAGGACAGCCCCAATAGTTATGGGTTAACATAGAAAGAAACCACTAGAACCTCAGTGCTACAAAAGGCTTCAACTCTTTTTTTGTTTTTTGTGTGTGTATCTTTGCAAATAAGAACACTGATGCCCAAGAGGTAAACCAGCTTTCCCAGTACTACATGGTGGTTCTCACGAAAGCCCACATAATAATGAGGTCCACATTATTAGGAAGGAGTAGTGCTGGTGATTTTTTTGATCTTTCTCATGCAGGAACCCCTTAGGAACCTTTTGTCATCCAGACTGATTTAGTAGCTGGGACAGGGCCTAAGAATCTGCATTTCTTCCAAGCTTTTACATGTTGTACAGCCAACATGGGCTAGCACATTGAATAAGATTCATAGGCAAGCCCCAGCATTGCCCATGTACACTGAGTCTTCAGCAGAAAGGAATGTAAGACTTTCCACTGTAAATTAATTACTTCCTGATACAGAGAAAATTCTTCTGTGCAAAGCAAATAAAATTCCTTGTGGGTGCTCTTACAAAAGAAGATCAAGAAAATGTGGCATATAAATCTGTTTCGTAGACAGAGGGGCTGTACTCCTGAGCATTCCTTGGTGAGGGAGCCCCCATGGGTTCACATCATCTGCTCCTCCCCGTCAGCGTTTTTCCTCTTTAGTAATAATTAACATCACAGAATTACAGCTAGGAAACCAGCAGAAAGTTTTGTAGAAATAAGAGCCCTTGTTTTCTTTTTTTTTCTTTTTTTTTCTTCTTTATTTATTTTGTATTTATCAAAAAAACAGTAAAATGAATTTAAAATGCTGAAAAGTTAACAATAACTATAAAGAGGATAAGAATCATAAGCATGACTTATCAAGGGTGATAATGCAAATAAGATTGCTACACATATATTTACTTTGTGTTCAGCTTTCCCTCTGAATTTTTTTTTCCGTCCTTGTATATCCTTATTCAAGGTCCCTTCCCCTTCCCACCACATCAGGTCATTTTTCTTCTCTGCAACTCCCCATCCCCTCCCTGGAGCCCTTGTTTTTCTCTCACAGCAAATCTCCTACCCTAATTCTCATCATTCTCCTCCTGGTGTAACCTTAGTACTACCACCATTTCTCCTTGTCTTTCCTTGATGTGCTAGACTGTCCTGGGCAGAGCAGGGTGCTTCACGGGATCTCATTGCTCTCTGAAAAGGCGAAAGATTTATACGATCTGAAGAGAAACCAGAGTATTCATTGCTCTCTTTTCCAATGCTAGCAGTGGTCTGTGATGGCTCCCTACATCCAGAAGTGGCCCCAGGAAGCCAGAGCATCCCCAGTGAGAATACTGCTTTAAAACACCATTCATACTGAGTTGAGCAGCTAGCTGCAAACACAGCAAGAAACTTCTAAGCTGCACTGCGTTAGATGGGGTCATACACAGAGCTAGGCTAGACTTACTGACTGCAGTCTTTCTGTTTAGTCAGTTCAAGGCACTGCCAATGCTCCCTTTCTGAGTGGAATCCCATCATGTGTTATCTGTAGTCTTTGTAGATGTGGTGGGAAGTGGGAACAAACTAGAACTTTTCTCCACTGTTTTTAGTGCCGGCCTAGAAGTGAGAGATGGGCACTCTACTCTGCCTACACTGGGTTGTGGCTGGAAAGTGAGATGCCTCCAATCTTCTATCAAGTACAAACATATCATCAGTGTTACTTGAAAATCAGTTAATCCACATGCTCTGCTCTGGGCTTGTCAGCTACTAGCTAGCTAAACTCTGGGAGGCCATAACTGGTTACATGCTCTGTGTGGTTTGAGAAAGGTTTTCTCCCTTTAGTATCAGTGGAAAATATTATACTGGTAGTCAGTTTACAAAAATAAAGAGATAGAAAAAATCAGGCATTTTGCATAAATATAGATAAAAATGATGTACCAAAATAACCTGTTTCTATGCTATCTCATTTTTAAGAGAACTTAGAAGTAAAATTCATGTGTATGAAATGCAGGTTTCTTGCTCATAGATTCTCTAATGTCAGTAAGAAGCAATGGCCATGGAGGCTATCTTGAAGACATCAGTTATGGAAGCTCAGGCACTTAGGCCAGAGAGAAGGGGCCATTTCCTTACTGTCTCAGAGAGAGAGGAAAGGCTGCTATCTGTATAAGATGAGGACAGCATCTGTCATTTTGCAGCAAGTACTGCTAGCCCCTGCAGCCGCTATCAGTATCTTTAATCATTTTCTGCTAATACTTCTTATATATTGTCAGGTATGACCCTCCAGTTCAGCCCCCACCCCGCATATAGTTTTTGTTTGTTTGTTTTATTGTCATAACTTGGTGGTACACTTGAGAACTGATGTGGAATATAAAGTTAAGCAGATGTCCCATGATCCCATGATGTAGATCTATTCCAGAGATTTTTATGTTCAAAACAGGGAATAGCTGAACAAATTTGAAGCTTTTAGGTTGAACACTTAAGTCTGAAGAATGAGTATTTATTTGCATGAACAGTCAGATTCATTTCTTGTTTTAACATTTGCTCCAGCATGAAGTAGATGCACATGCAGGATTTGGAAGTAATTTGCAATTTCAAAAATTGATTTATTTTAGAAATGTTTTGTAATTTTTAAAATTCATGCAATTATTTTGTTTTTAAACAAAACATCTTTTGGTCAATGATCAGCCAACCATTATCAGATTTTTTAAAAAATTCTATACTTCAACTTCATCATTTTCTCTAAAGTGGTCATATATAATCTTTTCTCAGGTCATCTTAGGCAGTCTGAGACAGTAACAGATTGTATTTTGACAACCACGTGCTAGATTTATAGGAATTGATTAGAAGTCAAATATGAAGAGCAGACAAATGAAATGACACAGACAGTTGTGTACTTTGAACATGTCTGTTTATGTTAGATTCCTATTGCCTTTGTAACAAATTACCAAAAATATAGTAGCTTAAAATAACACAAATTCACTATTTTCAATTTCGGAAGTTAGAGATCCAAAATCTATCTCGTGGATAATGTCTATGGTTAGGGCCTCTTCCTTCTGGGGATGTACCTCTGTTTCCCTTTCTTGTCAGATCCTAATGGTCATCTATATTTCTTGGCTGTGGCTCCTTCCTAGGATCATTCCACCTTTTGTCTCCTATGACTCTTCCCCCTTCCCATTTCTAAAATCTGTATTAATTATATAATTATATAAGGCCCATCTTAATAATTTTCTCCTTTCAAGATTATGTGTGGAGTCTGTTTTACCAAGTACACAGGAGTCCAATATCTTCAAGACCTTTTAAGAATGTACAGTTTATGTACATAGGACTCAGATTTCATGACGTCACTTTTAACAGGCACAGTTCCATGAAAATATGACTCAGATATCTCAGGGAGGGGACATTAATTATTTTAAAATAATGTTGAAGGAAACCATGAAATAAACTTATACAGAAATAATTCCTTTATTTGTAGGAAACAATCATGCATGTCTGCTTTATCTACTGCTTTAAACCAAAATGTAAAATAGCACCAGAGATATTTAATATTTTAAATCAATATATTTCTCTAAAAGAAAAGTAGACTAAAACATTTAAGGAATTGTTGTATAAGCTTTCAGTCTTAACTATTGTCTCTATGCAGCATATTTCTTTTGATGCTGAAACGATTCTGCTTTTTATTAAAAGATAATGTCTAATAGAATTTCAAAGGTAGATATTTGCAAAAAGTTCCATAGACAGAGCCAAACTAAACTCAAAATATGTAGGAAATTAATTCCTTTCCTTAGTCTTCATTCAAAGCAACAATCCCTTCTTTTTCTGTATCCCCAAAGGTATAATTTATTTAAAATTCACACATATTAGTTTTGATTTTATGTTGCAATGGCTCATAAAAATTTAGCATAATTAAGGTCAAAGCCTCTCCCTTCTTTTTTCATAGAATATTTGCATTGTTGATTTCACCATAGTATCTGCAGGAAAATGGACCTTCTCTGTCTTCAGTGAGCTAAACAGCCTGACATGTAGTTCTAATCACCCTGCTTTCTGCTGCCTTGAAAAAAAAACCTGGCATGCTTGAGAGAAGACCTGAAAAGAGAAATGAAGAAGAATCAAAAGGAAACAACACCAAAAACACCTTTATGAAGATTATTGAAGCCTTCAAAGAAGATATGACAAATTCCCTTAAAGAATTAGAAAAAAATACAAACAAAAAACTTGGAAGAGATGAACAAATTCTGGAAAGAAAACCAAGAAAAGGAAAACCAAAATATGAAAGAAACATTCCAGGAACTAAAAAGTGAAATAGAAGCAATTAAAAAGGCACAAAATTAGGCAAAAATGGAAATAGAAAACCTGAAGAAAAGAGCTGGAACTACAGATACAAGCATAACCAACAGAATCCAAGAGATGGAAGAGAGAATCTCTGAAGTGGAAGACTCAGTAGCGGAAATAGATACATCAGTCAAAGAAAACACTAAAATCAAAAAAGCCATAACACAAAACGTTCAGGAAATTTGAGGCACCATGAAAAGACCTAACCTGAGAATAATGGGAATAGAAAAGGAGAATTCCAGCTCAAAGGCACAGATAATGTATTCAATAAAATCATAGAAGAAATCTCTATGAATTTCCCAACTTAAAGGAGATTCCTATAAAGATACAAGAAGCTTACAGAACACAAAATAGATTTGACCCCCCCAAAAAAAGTCTGCTCTCCACATAATGATCAAGCCTCAAAACATACAGAACAAAGAAAAAATTTTAAGAGTTGCAAAAGAAAAGGGCCAGCTTACCTATAAAGGCAGACCTATCAAAATAACATCTGACTATTCAAAGGAAAAAATGAAAGCAAGAAGGTCTTGGGCAGAAGTTATACAGACACTGAAAGAGCAAGGCTGCCAACACAGACTACTGTACCCAGCAATACTATCAGTCACCACAGATGGAGTAAACAAGATATTTCATGACAATGTCAGATTTAAACAATACCTATCTACAAATCCAGCCCTTCAGAGAGCATTAGAGGGAAAACTCCAACCTAAGGATCCTAGATATGCCAATAAAACCACAATCAATAACCCCACAAAAGAAAAACCCAGAGAAAGGAAATACACACAGCCCACCACCAAAAATAATAGAAAATATCAATCAGAGGTCAATAATATCCTTAATAGCAATAGACTCAACACATGTATTAAAAAAAAATACACTAACACGATGGATACAAAAACAGAAGCCGTCCTTCTGTTGCATGCAAGAAACATACCTCAACCTTAAAGACAAACAGACACTCAGAGTAAAGGGTTGGAAAAGATTTTCCAAGCAAAAAGCACTAAGAAACAAGCTGGGGTTGCCATCCTAATATCAAACAAAGTAGACTTCAAACTAAAATCAATTAAAGGAGACCAGGATTGACATTACTTATTCATCTCAGGAAAAATTGGTCAAGATGAGATTTCAATCCTGAATATTTATGCCCCTAAAATAAGGGCACCTAACTATGTCAAAGAAACAATACTAAAGCTCAAATACCACATCAACTCTCACATTCTAATGTTGGGAGACCTCAATACCCCACTTTCACCCTTGGATAGGTAGGTCAACCAGACAGACACTCAACAGAGAAGCAAAGAGTCTAACAGAGGTTATGATGCAAATGGATTTGATAGATATTTACAGAAGCTTCCACCCAAACACAAAGGAATATAAATATTTCTCAGCTCCTCATGGAACTTTCTCTAAAATTCACCACATAATTGGTCATAAAGCAAATATAAATAGATACAAATATCAAAATAATCCCTTGTATCATATCAGACCACCAGGGCCTAAAATTAGAATTCAACAACATCAAAAATCAAAGGCTACCAACCAACTCATGGAAACTAAACATCATTCAGCTGAACTACCTCTGGGTCAAGGAAGAAATTAAGAAAGTAATCAAAGTCTTAGTATAATTTAACAAAAATGAATCCACAATGTACCCAAATTTGTGGACACAATAAAGGCAGTCTTGAGAGGAATATTCATAGCACTAGATGCCTATATGAAAAATCTAGAGAAATCCCATACTAGAGAACTATCAGCACAGCTAAAAGCTTTAGAACAATTAGAATCAAACTCACCTAGAAGGAGTAGATGGCAGGAAATAATCAAACTTATAGCTGAAATCACTACAATTGAAACAAAAAGAACATTACAATCAATGAATCAAAGAGTTGGTTCTTTGAGAAAGTCAACAAGATAGATAAACCCTTATCCAAACTAACCAAAAAGCAGAGAGAGAGTATCCAAATCAACAAAATCAGAAATGAAAAGGGGACATAACAACAGATCCCCAGGAAATCCAGAGAATTATCAGGTCATACTTTGAATATCTATACTCCACAAAACTGGAAAACCTAGAAGAAATGGACAGCTTTCTGGACAGGTACCACTTACCAAAATTAAATGAAGATCAGATTAAATACCTAAAGAGACCTATAACCCTAAAGGAAATTGAAGCTGTCATTAAAAGACTCCCAAGTAAAAAAAAGCCCAGGTCCAGATGGTTTCAGTGCAGAGTTCTACCAGACATTCAAAGAAGAATTACTACCATTACTCCTGAAACTATTTCACATAGTACATACTGAAGGAATATTGCCAAATTCCTTTTATGAGGCCATAAATACCCTAATACACAAGCCACTCAAAGACACAGCAAAGGAGAATTACAGACCAATTTCCCTCATAAATATTGATGCCAAAATTCTGGCAAACTGTATACAACAACATATAAAAAATAACATCCACTATGACCAAGTAGGCTTGATCCCAGAAATACATGGGTGGTTCAACATATGAAAAACCATAAATGTAATCCATCATATAAACAAACTGAAGGAAAAAGCCATATGAATATATCCTTAGATGCTGAAAAAGCCTTTGACAAAATTCAACACTCCTTTATGATAAAAGTCCTGGAGAGATCAGGAATATCTAAATATAATAAAGGCTATTTACAAGAAGCTGATAGCCAACATCAAACTTAATGGAGAAAAACTAAAAGCAATCCCACTAAAATCAGGAACTAGACAAGGATGTCCTCTCTCCCCTTATCTATTCAATATAGTTCTCAAAGTTTTAGCTAAAGCAATAAGAGAATGAAAGGAGATTAAGAGGATACAACTTGTTAAAGAAGAAGTGAAACTATCTCTATTTGCAGATGATATGATTGTATACATAAGTGGCCCACAAAATTCTACCAGGGAACTTCTACAAGTGATAAACACCTTCAGCAATGTAGCAGGATACAAGATAAATTCAAAGAAATCAGTAGCCCTACTATACACTAAAGATAGAAGGACTGAAAAAGAAATAAGGGAGACATTACCCTTCATAATAGCTGCAAATAGTACTAAATACCTTGGAGTAGCTATAACCAAAGAAGTAACAGATCTATTTGACAAAAATTTTACATCATTGAAGAAATTGAAGAGGATATCAGAAAATGCAAAGGTCTCCCATGTTCCTGGATAGGGAGGATCAACATAGTAAAAATGGCAATTCTACCAAAAGCAATCTACAGATTCAATGCACTGCCCACCAAAATCCCAACACAACTTTTTACAGACCTTGAAAGAACAATTAATTTGGAATAATAAGAAAGCCAGAATTGCCAAAACGATTTTGCTCAACAAAAGAATCTTAAAAGGCATCACCATCTACGACTGTAAGTTATACTATAGAGCTACAGTCATAAAAACAGCCTGGTACATGCATAAAAACAGACTTGTGGATCAATGGAATCGAATTACTGACATTTATCCAAAAACCTATGAAAACCTGATCTTTGACAAAGAGTCCCAAAATGTTCAATAGAAATAAGATAGTATCTTTAACAAATGGTGTTAGCATAGCTGGATGGTAGCGTGTAGAAGAGTGCAAATAGATCCAAGTCTGTCATCCTGCACAAAACTCAAATCCATGTGGATCAAAGACCTCAACATAAACCCAGCCACTATTAAACTCATAGAAAAGAAAGTGGGAATTGCCTTCCAATACATTGCAGGTGACTTCCTAAATATAACACCAGCGGCACAGACACTAAGAACAACTATCAATAAGTGGGACCTCCTGAAACTGAAAAGCTTCTGTAAAGCCAAGGACACAATCAATAGGACAAAACGACAGCCTACAGAATGGGAAAAGATTTTCACCAACCCTACAAGTGATAGAGGACTGATCACTAAAATATATAGAGAACTCAAGAAACTAGAGCCCCAAACCTTGAATAACCCAATCAAAAAATGGGGCTCAGAACTAAAAGGGGAATTATCAGCAGAAGAATTATGAATGGCTAAAAGGCACTTGAAAATATGTTCAACTTCTTTAGCCATCTGAGAAATGCAAATCAAAACAACTTTGAATTACCCCCTTACACCTGTCAGATTGGCTAAGATAGAAGACACAGATGATAGCTTATGTTGGAGAGGTTGCAGAGCAAGGGGAACACTCCTCTATTGGTGTGAGTGTAAGCTGGTTCAGCCACTGTAAATCAATATGGAAGTTTCTCAGAAAACTGTGAATCAATATCCCCAAGACCCAGCAATACCACTACTGGGCATATACCCTAAAGATGCACATTTGAACTCCAAAGGCATTAGCTCAACTATGTTCATAGCAGCATTATTCGTAATAGCAAGAATCTTGAAACAACCTAGATGCCCCTCAACTGATGAATGGATTAACAAACTGTGGTACATCTACACAATAGAGTAGTACTCAGCAGTAAGAAAAAATGATATCCTAAAATTTTCAGGCATTTGGATGGATTTGAAGAATCTCCTCCTGAGCGAGGTCTCACAAACTAGATAAATGGGATGTACTCACTCATTGGTAGACTTTAAACAAAAAAAGTAATGCATGTCCAAGCTGCAAACCACAACCACTGAACAGCTTAGGATTTGAAACACCTTGGAGCTCACTCCCTCTCAAGGAACACCTGACTCAGTCTTGATGTGGGGATGAGGAAAACAGAGCTGCCTGGAGTGGATGTTGAACTAAGCCACCTAGGGACCTTGAGACCTCTTGCCCTTGCTGGGGAGGAGATAAACTGATGGAGAGAAGAGTGAGTGACTGGGAGGGGCAGGAGCGGGAAGGGAGCCTGAACAAGGGGATACATGGATTAAATATATATATGACCCTTTTTTCATAATAATAACAAAAATAAAAAAGAAAGCAAAGTGATAATATTTTTTAATATGAAAAAAAGAAAAGAAAAGAAAGAAAGAAAAACAACTGGGTTTTGGAGATCAAGTTAACCTGATACTGTTGGGATTCTGTTCTAGCCCCTGAAGCCCTGCCCTGCCATGAGTTCTGATGTCATGCTCCATTTGGATTCCCACTGCCCATTTTTTTCTCACCTTGAGTGCTTCCATTATCAGCTCCTTCTCCCTCTCCTTTCTCTTTTTCTTCCTCTCCCTCTCCCTTTCCCCCTCTCTAAATAATAAAGACTTTTTAAAGCTATTTTTTAAAGATTTATTTATTTATGTATATGGAATATAGAAGAGGGTACCAGATGTCATTATAGATGGTTGTGAGCCAGCATGTGGCTTCTGGGAATCAAACTCAGGACCTCTGGGAAAAACAGTCAATGCTCCTTAACCCTGAGCGATCTCTCCAGCCCATAATAAAGTCTTTCTACATAGACCCCACCTAAATGTCCTTCCATGCCTCCTACCTTGCGCACATGGGGCATGAGGTCTCCATCCATAGCCATCCACCAGCCACACTGGTAAAACATGTTATCATATCAGATCAAATCACAACAGCTACAAATGAAAATAAGTAAGAGGCTATAGTGTGTGATCTCAAATGAGGCCTTTCTCATTAACCATTTGTTAATCTCTTATCACAAAATAAAGTTAACCCCAAGGATTTATTTTATTGGAAAAATACTTGTTGATTCCGTGAGGTGCTCCCTACAGAATCAATAAAAAGCAGATGTCTTATTGGACCCCTACCCCTAAGCTGCCTAGAAAGTAGTGCTGGCACTGGAATGTTCCCTTTGTAAGATCAAGTCTAGCAGGTCTGTCTTTATTTGTGCATTTGTGTTATTGGAAGTCATGTGCAAAGGATAATTGCTTCATGCTAATTTTATCTTTTTATTTAAATTGAAACATAAAGAACACATTTTATATAATATTATGATGACTCACATATTTATTGTACAAGTAATATTCAAGGCAGGTAAACATTATAACACTCAATGTAGAGAGACTAGGAGCTTAGTTTAGCTGTAGACAGAGGCTTGGGAAAGTCAAGAAGAGAGCAGTGGGCAGGAGGCAGTAAGTTATCATCAGTACTAGTACCGTGTGCGATAGCACAGGAGGCACTATGTTACCATAGATTGAAATGTGCTTATAGCATGCTCCTTAACACTTCTTTGTCACCTGTTATCTCCAGAGATCACTTCAGAGCAAGGCCTATTTATTTGTGTGTCCCTGGAGGTATTTGATAGCCTGCTGATTGGCACTTACACTATGAACCTTTTACCACAACAGTAATTATTTTCCTAGAACACCCAGTTGTGGTTACCTTTAGTGACTATGTGTAAGCAGAAGTAGGTATTTGTTCCATAAACTATTTTAATCAATTTGTCTGCGGCTGAAGGAGATTTTGGTGCATTTCAGTTTTGTGCTGGGGTACAGTGTTAAGCATAGTAATTGCCACATGGAGGTGCACAGACAGAAAAATCACTGAGAAAAATTCCTAGAAGCAAGATGTTGCATTAAAAAATATACCCTTTTAAGGGACTTAGAAAATATGTATTAAATTCTGCTACAAAAATATAGAAGCAATCAGCATTCTAACTAACAATAAAAGAGAATGTTCCTAAGGCACATCTTTTCCAATCCTCAAGGACTGTTACTTACAAATGCTTGCTACTGTTACTTTTTCATGTGAAAACAGAGTTGAAATGATAAATACTTCATATACTTGCTGAATCAAGCTAGAGCTGAGGGAATGTGATTGACACTGCTCACCAGGATTGGCCATGGCATGACTTTCACTCAGGACTGAGGTCTTGCCTCATTTTCAGACACCTTTCCTTATTAGTTGCAAATTCAAAAATGAATGTAACTGTCTCCAAATGGACTGCTCTAAACTGTAAACAATCCCCTTACATTTACATCCACTGTGTTCTAAATTTAGACCTTGTCGTTTCTGGTTAGAAAAATCTTCAAAGAGAAATAAATCTTGGTCTAAAAGGCAATTTGGTTTGGCTCTGGCACTAGGAAATTATTGCTTAATATCTAAAATTCTTCCTAACAAGTTTCGAAAAGCTAATGACATCTTAAAGGTAAAGAAATGTGGTGTACAATTAACAACTCTGAGCAGATACAGGGTTAGACTGAGAGATTTTTCTGTGTATTCAGGCTACCTGCACATTCCTTTCCTCAGTAGATGACTGACTCCGTCAAAATAGGTGGACTGAGTCTTGACTGTGGTAAAATGTACTGTGGGACAGAGGACCCAAGCTCATATCCAGCCACTTCTGGGATACATGTTCTCTTAAACTCCAGGCAGAAAAAAACAATAACAAAAACAAAGCAAAGATGAAAAACATTTTAAGACAAGAATCCTGAGCAACCTGAGGCAACCAGCAGAAGGCAGGGCTGTTTCCTTAGTAGACAGCAGAGGGACACAGGACTGGAAATTAAAACTGAGCTGGGTATGGAACTCAAAGTGATGTTAGAAGCAGACAGGAGGGTACAGGAGATTTTTAGCAAAGCTATGAAAAGAGGGGGGAATTAAGAGGTGGACTGGAGATGGCTGGGTGTGGGTTATCCCCAAAAGAGGGCTAGGAACATGAGATGCAGGTAGAGCTCTGGAGGCCTCCCCTACTAGTATGAGCAAGTTTATTAAGAAACCTCTTCATTGAGAAAAATCAAATAGTTGCAGTGATTTTGCTTATATTACAATTGAGGTAGAAGTCTAGTCAGTAACAGTGGAAAACTATTCATTCTCAATAAATTGATAGACTTGGTTGGCATCAGACACAGCCCAAATCCGTAGATTGTGATTTCAGACCTTCCATCAAGGATTCTATCAGCCCAAAGTGTCAAATGTTCTAACTAATGCCAGCAATTCACTGAACAGCAAACACGCTTCCCAACTTCATCTTTTCTTTCACTGTCTTCTCAGTCTGAAAGTGTGGACTTTCTCATGGCTGAACACTACCTGTCAAGATATTCCAGCCTTGGCCAAATGCTACCTGTTGATACTCAGCATCATCCTGCACTGCTCAGTATCCCTCCTCTGCAGCATCCTACACTGCTCAGTATCTCTTGTCTGCAGCATCCTGTACTGCTCAGTATCCCTCCTCTGCAGCATCCTGCCCTGTTCAGTATCCCTCCTCTGCAGCATCCTGCCCTGTTCAGTATCCCTCCTCTGCAGCATCTTGCACTGTCCAGTGTCCCTCTTTGGCAGCACTGGGCCTCCCTGTCTGTGCTAGTAATCTAAAAATTTCCAGCATTCCTCCCTATCACACATAACTAGGACATTTTATAAACTTCTCACATTATCTCTATAACAGCAGAAACAAGCGTCTACCTCCCCCTTCCAAAAGGCCCCAAGTGGATGCCATTTCAGGATGCTAGCGATAGCCCTCAACCATGCTGGCCTTGTGATTTGAAAGAGGGTGCAAGAAAAAAGATGCAGTTCCCCCCCCAGTGGGAGAAGGTTGCACTCAGTATCCAAGTGTCTCAAACATGTGCCTGAAGATTAATTTTCTCCTTCTTACATGCTTTCCCAGAAGTCTCATATCTTTGAACAAGCAGCTCCATTTTAACCCTATGTTTCATTACTCATTCTATGGATGGACTCCTTAGACCTCCCTTAGGAAGTAGAGTGTAGTATCAAAGATGCCCTTTCTAACTTCCTTCCTAGAACATGGGAATATTTTTCTTTTATGACACTTAAATTATCATGCCTCACAGAAGTGCTGTTTGGCTGAGGGAGACCATGAGAAAATAACTTCTGCAAAGGCATGCTCTGACTAGTCTTTCTCAGCAACATTTGAATTCCCTGGAGAGGTCAGGAAATACGCAGTACTTATTAAATATTTATCAATGGTCAAATAACTAAAATATCGATGTCCAGAAATCTTTCCTGACTATTACTTACGATAAAGCACAGCTTTACTGAGTGTTGTGTAAGAAGTTTGTATCCATATCCTGAAGATTGTTCTCTGCAAGTTACATCTTCAGATGCATAATCTAAGGACTCTGAAAATATTCCAGTAGGACTTGGTGCAGTGAGTCGCCTAGAAGTTCATTGAATCGTTCTACACTGTGAAAGTCCTCTCAAGGGGCAAACTTTATCCTGTAGTTCTTCTGCCAAGTTCAAACCCACAAATTCTCAGCCCTTACTTCTCTTCTAGAACACCATAAGTCATGACATCTTTAAGTATTTGACAGAGATGAAGGACCTTGGTGTTCCTTTGCTTGTTTGCATTTTATGTTTGAACTTATCTTTTGTTTTCTTATGTTTGTGACTTTTAGTTCTGTATGTTCAATTATTAAAAGTGCACATGCAGTTTTCTTAAACAACTCAGATCATTTTCTAAGGCATGTAGAAAGCTAGCAAAGATTTTTTTCTATGCAGAAAATTAAAGATTTGCACTAGTGTTCTCAATCTTGTTAAAAGAAACTGAATCAATTTTCTAAGGCCTGTGTAAGATTTAAATTCATCTCATCATGTATCATTTAAAATGAGAAGTCATTAGATTTTCTTTTCTCAGGCTTGCACATCAATTAGGATTAGCACAAGAAAAACAATCATGTTCCACAGGGCGGCACACGGTAGAAGCAACAAGACAAGTGCTCTAACAGGGAACAAGTCGGCGTTAAGGAAAATGGGTCTGCAGTGTATCAAGGATGATTTGGAGATTCTGAGGGAACTTCTCAGGGGCTAGAGCTCAATGACAGAGAACTAAACACGAAGCCATTGGTCCTATACCCAGCCCTGAGGGGAAGAAACCCCTCAATAACCACCACTACAATAACTACCACATACAACAACAGCAAAAACAGTAGCTATTTTTCTCCAGAAACTTACTAAAAAAATTTGTAATGTTGTGTTCTGTCTGTAAATAAATACAATAATTGAAATGTGATCTAACTCACATGTGAATGAAATGGTAGAAACATTCTTCGAGATTCCTCAGAGTCCCAGCAAACAAGAGCAGAAGATGTTCTTCCCTGTGCCTTAAGTTTCAGCTGCCACAAGCCCAGACACTTTGGAATATAACACTGTAAGAGCAACCATTTCAAAGACTGCTCAAGGAAGGGTCAAAAGAACAAGTGTAAATGCAGAGTCTGGCTTCCTGCTCTTTCCACTCTGGAGAGGAAGCTGCCAGCTGGACAGGTTCTGTGAGCAGGCACCACTGGTACAACCATTCTGAGGCTACAGCTTCTGAGTTGTAAATTCTGTGCAGTCACCACAGGCAGGAACCACAAGACTGCCAAAGATGCACCTGCAATTTTGTGCTGCGCACTTTGATATCTGATCATAGGTACTGTTCCTAATTTCCTACAAAGAATGTCATGACCTGTGCAGTAACTGTGTCCTTTATTTTGCCCATTACATATGAAGCATCTGAAAGTACATAAAATGTTTTATTTTCAAAATATTTTCAAAGATTTACAAAAGCCAGTTTTGAGCTGTTTGATATGAAACTGAGAGATAGTACTTTCTGTGTGTCTTTGGTCCATTCCATTTTATCTTGAGGGTAAGTGATAATCACATTCAAAATTGATAGGTGATGGGGATTCTTTTGCTGTTATCATGTATGTGTGTGGGCTTCTCCAGGATCCTTTGGCTTTGAAGACAGAAGAAATAAATAAATCTTACCATATGTAACTTCTCATTATATTAGAAGGGTGTGTGGAATAGTCTTGAGTAACAAGGGAATATTTGTTACTCCTTTAGGTGGATGTTCCCAAAAGACAGCAATATAATACCTAGTGAAAAACTAATCCACTGAATTTAAAGATATTATTTTGAGATATATTATCAATGAATGTTCTTTAAATATGTAGATTTGTTTGTTACCACCAAGAACCCAAAGTTGCCACTATGGTTTTATTTGTAGAATACTATACAATATACATAAGTCAAACAGATCCTCTGAGGCAGAGTGTAACATCTATGCCTTACAGATGGTTGCCAGCTTCCATCCAAACCTGAGTCACTACTGGGAAATCTGTATCTCATGCCACAATATACTGATTGGCATTCTTTCCTTCCACCCTCTTCTCCTCCTTCCCCTTGATCCCTCTCTCCCATTACTTAACATACACAGACACATCAAACAACAATAAAAAGCCTGAGAGACAAATAAGAACTGCTAAGTCAACCCCATCTCTGAAGGTACATGTGACACTCTGATGGCCATGTTTTCTGCCTGAGGTATGTGTGCTATTTACTTTGTGTGCCATTTACTCTTAAAATAGATCTTAAAATATAACCTTAACTGAAATGCTAATTCTTCCACTGCAATTATCTCACTTTTAAAAAATTATTGAATAAGTACAAATCTACAAAGAAAAAGAAATGGCTGCAGAACCTGTTGCCAGCCCTCTCCTATGTATTGCTTAGAGGAGAAGAGAAATATTTTTAAAAAGGAAAAAATTTCAACAAAGCTACCAGTTCCTTATTTTGTTCTTCCACGGAATTAAAAAAGACAAGTTAAGTGTTGCTACATTCTGCCTAGCTTTAAAAAGGGAAAACAATCAGCAGTCCCAGGGCACACTGCAGCTTCCTTTCCAAGGGTGCTGATAGTGAAGCCACACACACCCTTCCTGTTACCCCAGGTGCTAAAGAGATTGATGCTGAAAATACCACCAAAAGACTTGGAAATCCTAAAGACGTCCTCCCAGCTGGCTATAAAAAGACTGCTCTTGAGGTCTGCTAAGGTATAGTGGATACTTCCCTTTTATTTCATTTTACTGTAAGAGGAAGTGTGTGGAGTTGTTTTTTATCCCTTCCCCCATGCCTCAGCTCTTTCTCTTTCTTATATGTACAACATTTCCCACTTCTGTCTTTCATGGGTAGGCTGGGTTATCATAAGGTGATTATTTTTGTTATTTTTCCTGACTGTAAGCTACCTTAATAATAATAATAATATCCCCTCTCTACTTTCTGAAAAGGTATGAGAATTCTTGACTAGAGTTGTGAGAAGGAAACTGGTTGTTGTAAAAAGTTGCCAGAGTAGTGATAGCACGTTATGTCTTTATTGAAAAGTAATAACTACTATTTGTGTTTTGACAATGGTGTCAAAGGAACAAAGGTGTCTCAATTTGGCTTCATCTCCAAGGTGTGCTAAATTTTACTCCTGTTCATGTCTGTATACCTAAAAAATAAAAAGATGTACTGCAGGTTTCCATATTCACCATTGTTTTGAGTTCTTTTAGTGCAATTCCAGTTTGGTGAATTTTGTGATTATGAATATAAGTATGCTGTTGAAATGAGGCTCCTAGCAGTATCTGTCATGAAGACAATAGCTATAAAATCAGAGGTAGACTGAATACTTTAGAAAAGAAGAACTTGGAAGTTAAAAGGCATTTTTTAACTTTCTTATTCAGAGTTGAATGGGGGATCTTTTATATTATATATTACCAAAGTTGTAGGCAAAATTATAGCGATGTTATTTTAGACCACATGTGGGCTTCCCTTTGTTTCATGGAATAGTGTAGAAAGAGTATTTTGTGAAAGAATATGCTGGATGCTGACACAATGAGAATTCATAAAAGATTTATAGGAGAGGAGCTTCAATAAGGTTGAATTTTAGGTCTTTAAAGAGGTTAAACCATTTAAGCTCATGCTCTAAACTCAGGTGAGCATCAGGACTAATCACACATGCATGCAGACATTAGCTCTGCTAGCTGATTGAGGCCAAACATATCAGACAGATCAGATCAGTTGGCAAGAGATGATGTAGGACAACACACACTGTGGAAAGAGCAATATTCCAAGGATGCACAGAATAGTGAATTGATTAATAACCCTAGGACTAAGGAGCACAAAGGGAGGAGAGACTGGAAGTTTCCCAGCACCTACTTTATCCAAGTTCCAGGCCAACTGCTAACTCCACCTGGCCTTATAAGCCATGTTCACTGCCATAGCTTTCTTACACTAAGGTGGAGAGGCATTTCCACTCAAGTGTCCATTAAATACCTTTGTTTATATACTTTGACCCATAAGTAATTTAACATCAAAGAAGAGAGAGGCAGCATTCATAGGCATATTCAGACTGACAGCAGCTATTTTCATTTTTCAAGTTAATAGACAAAATTATACATTTTGAAATAAACATTGTGGTGTGTGCATGCATATGTGGGTGTATGTACATGTGTGCATGTCTGTGTTCTCCAACAGCAACTTTTCAGGCATCCAATACAATACTTCTATAGTCACTATGCTGTACACTATATTGCAACAACTCACTCACCCCATATGTCTGAAAATTTACAGTCTCTGTTTAATGTCTTCTCATCCTCTACTCTTGGAAACAACCATTGTACCTTCAAATTCTGTGAGTTTGATCTTTTGGATTCCTTTTACAAGCTATCTTCTTTGTTAATCATGGCTGTAGAAATCTCGTCAAACCTGTATCTTATCTCAGAGTACAACTGAAACCAGAATTCATCTGACATTCTGTAGTATGGTTTCCCACCATGTATCCCTGTGGCATGACATTCTCTTCTCTAGCAGTTGTCATAACCATACTGGGACCCATGTTGTCCACATGCCACAGGTTGTAGGTGCCAGCTAGTACCTTCCACCTCACTCATTTTCCAAGGCTGACTTTTATGTTAGCAATAGAAACAGAACAATGTCATGGAAATGGTATCTAGCCATTTATTCACTAGTAATCCTAAGCAAATGAATCTACTGTGAGTCAGGGTACAAATAATGATAAAAATCATAAACAAGAGGCACTATCTAAGATTGGGATGGTACATTTTTATATTAGATTAATGTCAGAACAGATTTGAAAGGGAAAATGGTTCTTACAACAAATCAGGTTGCATTTAATGCCTCATTGATAAAAAGAGGACATAGAATATTTTCTTGGTTTTATAATATTTCTTGATATATATGTGCATATATATATAGTTAAAAGCACTATAACAAAGCAATTTAAGAGTTGAGAGTGGCAAGAAGGCATCACATTAGTGTTTGTGTGTTCCCAAGAAAGCGTTTGTGTGTTCATGCATATCTAACACAGGGGGAAGAGTGACTCACAAGTACATGAACAATAATTTCAAAAGTTCAATGGTAACATAAAGTTGATGAATATTTACTTAGAAATGATGATGTCAGTGGTGACCTTAACAAGAGTAGATTCTGTAAAATGCTCAGAGCAAAGCCTGGTGACAGGAAGGTGAAGAGGAGACAGAGGTTTCCTTTTCTGACAATATTGGCAGAGTAAATATCCTGAAAAATCTATCATGCTGCAAAGCACCTAAAATAGTAGATGCAAAATAAAATGTCTGTTTAGTTTATATGTAAGATAGAAGAAGCCATTATAGTCATAAAAAGTATTTGCACTTTAAAGAGAGAGGGGGTACAAAGTTAAGTGGTTTAGAAAGTGTAAAGCAGCTTAGAAAAATTGGGAGGAGGAAAAACATGATATATATTGTGTGGAATTTTTTTCTATTAGAAAAAAAATCCTGGGAGGAACCAAGTGAGAGAACTCTGAGCTTTGAGACACTCTGCCAGTTCCTGAGACTTGCAGCTTCATTCTGGGCATAGAAAAACTTAGTTCTGCAATGGTACAAGCACTGGACTCTAGAACTTACAAGACACTATGTCTTAACTGACAGTGTGAACTAGAAAAATAACAATATGATCTTCCTCAAATGAAGAAACAAACCAACCTCCAAAATGTTTCCCTTCTCCCAGGAATTCATCTATCAGAACCAGTTCTCAAACAGCCCTGGGTTACGAGGTCTAGGCTGGCTCATTTGAGTGTTGACTACATTGAAGTGTACTCTCACAGCTGGTAAAGCATCATTTCTTTGATGATGTTTCAAGAGAAAACAATAGGAATGCTTTGCTTTCCAGGTGTGGGTTGGTACCCCAAAGGCTTAAGGTCCTAGATAGAATAAAAAAGGAGAGGACAGGCCAGTGAGCAATTCCTTTTCTTAATCCAGGCTCTCATCTCCTGTTCTTGCGTTTTGGGCCTCTGCATTTTCAACCTTTGGGCTAAGGGTTTGCTCATGGTTGTCAGTCTTGCAGCCTTGAGTGGAGGTGTACCAACACTCTCCATAGATTTCTACATTGTTGTTATTTTATTGTTCAGTATCTCAGCTTTCATAATAGCATGTACCATGTTCCCGAGATGAAGCTCCTCCTATCTAACTTTCTGGACAGTCTAAAACGGGTTCCTGAAATCCTGGGGTTTGCACATTCTTAAGTAACATCAGAAAACAGAAACAATAATTTTCCCTAAAAGAATCAACTGTAAAAGAAAATTTCAAAGAATTTTCATGTATAAATCCCAAGCATATAGGATCAGAAACACCCTGGACTGACCCTTCAAACCCCACTCCAACTATAGGAACACCAGACTACTCTGGAGGGAGGGGGAACAAAACTGGATTTGGCCAGGAGTGGAGACTGATCCAAGCATTATTGGGTCAGTGGGACCATAGGACTGTCTGCTCCCTGCCCAGGGAGGGGATGGGGAGTTGCAGAGAAGAAAAATGACCAGATGTGATGGGAGGGGGAAGGGAACTTGAACAAGGATATACAGGGATGGAAAAAAAAATTCAGAGGGAAAGCTGAACGCAAAGTAAATATATGTGTAGCAATCTTATTTGCATTTCCACCCTTGATAAGCCATGCTTATGATTCTTATCCTCTGTATAGTTATTATTAACTCTTCCGCATTTTAAATTCTTTTTACAGTTTTTTGATAAATACAAAATAAAGAAGGGAAAAAAAAGAATACAAGGGCAGCAAATTCTAAAAAAAAATAAAAATAAAAATAAATAAATCCCAAGTTGATTTCAGAACTTTATAAAAAACACAAAACAAAATGTAAAAGAAATAGTAACAGTAAATTTGAGCAGAAACAATAAACATTATAAAGTCTGAGTATTGAAATGGTCATATTCATAAACTAGCATTTAACATAAAGTAAAAAAAATGTTTTTTAAAACTAAATATCTAAAATAAAGACTTGAATATGAGGTTGGTTGTGTAGTTCTTGTGACAATAAAAGGTAATTTTACATCCATAAGTGAAATGTGTGTTACTTGGCTTTTTAGGTGACACAGAGAGGCTGGGAGCTAGATCTGGATGAACTGGGGCACAGAAAAGCAGATGGAATAGAAAAGCAGCTAAGAAATATGAAGGATGGTTAGACATGAAACATGCTAAGTCACAATTTGCCCAGCAAATACCAAAGAAATGGCAGAAAGATAATTCTGGAATGGACAAATGTCTGAGAAATTCTGAATTTCCAGATGGTACAAATCTCGGCTAAAGAAATCTGTCTTCATAAAACTATACAACAAAAATTGAAAAATGCATCTTAAAATAAATTATGTATATATATGTATACATATATGCATAAAGAGAGAGGAGGAGAGACAGAGAGAACAAAAAGAGAGAGGTAGTATATATATAGAAATACTGAGAAAAATATTACCTCTAAAGAAACAGAATGATAGCAAAAATGTTTGAAGCCAGAAAATAGATATTAAGCTGATAACAAAATAGCTCTATCATTAAAAATGTAAACTCATAGTTCCTTGGCCTGTAGCCAACTAAGAGCTGGCTAAGAGCAGCCCCTGAAATTACTGGAGACACACAGCCCCCTGGCCCACAACTAAGAGCTAATCAAGAGCTGAATATCAGTGAACCAAGGAAGCAATGGGCAGATGCCAGTGCAACAATACATACAACAATATAAAGAACAATAAGACATCATCAGTAGAAGCTGGTGGTTCTACAACATCAAGACCTGAGCATAACATTAAAGAGGAAACAGAAAGAAACAACCTTAAAAACAACTTTACAAAGATTATAGAAGCTTTATTTTTTATTTTTTTTATTTCTATTTTTTTCTTCTTTATTTTATATTTAACAAAAAAAAGTAACATGAATTTAAAATGAGGAAAAGTTAACAATAACTATGAACAGGATAAGAATCATAAGCATGGCATATCAAGGGTGGTAATGCAAATAAGATTGCTACACATAAATTTACTATGTGTTCAGCTTTCTCTCTGAAATTTATTTTTCCCATCCCTGTATATCTTCATTCAAGGTCCCTTCTCCCTCCCAACACATCTTGACATTTCTCTTCTCTGCAACTCCCCATCCCTTCGCTGGGCAGGGAGCAGACAGTCCTATGGTCCCACTGATCCAATAATGCTTGGATCAGTCACCACTCCTGGTCAAATCCAGTTTTGTCCCCCCTCCTTCAAGAATGAGTCTGGTATTCCTATAGTTGGAGTGGGGTTCGAAGGATCAGT
>PVIH01024543.1:0-22529 GCA_004025045.1 Sigmodon hispidus | reverse complement strand
AGAAGGGGGGGGGGGGGAAGGGAAGGGAGCTCTTTGGAACATCTCATAGCAATGAGGCAGAACATGCTATAGCCATCAACTCCTGGCAGCTCGTTCTATTTATCGAGAAAAGCCTGTAGCCTGATTTCTTTTACTCACATACGTTTGAGCAAGCAAAGTTTATAGAGATGACTTATCTCATTACATTAGAAGGGTGACTTGCTATCTCAGCATCTATAAGCAATCTGAACGGACATTGCTGCGTGAAGAAAAGCTTTGGTAAATATATGCGAAAGATGCCATCTCGTCAGGCGTTAAGTTGGAGGTGCCCCGGAAAAAAATATTACATTTGTGCATTCAATTAGCTTGATTGTGGCTGGAATTTTGTCCACGGAAGGCAGCATTTCTGTAGAAAGACTGGAGCATCCCTATGTCAGCAGGTTTCCTGTGAGAGAGGCACTCTCCCCCTCCAGTGCCCTCTTTTGCATTTGTGCTGGTCCCAGCCATGCATTCCTAATCAGAATGCTTAGCCTAGTTCTTCACCCTAGAGTGAGAGAGTGAGGGAGCCAGCAGCTACTTTGTACAGGCATCCTGGGGATGGGACACATGGAGGAGGTCAGCCTTCTGCTTTGAAAGCTTCGTTGTGTTTTGAGCAAAATTGGGCCATGGTCATGAGTGAGTGTGAGTCCCCTCAACCTCCCTCCTGGATGATTTCCTTCCAGAATCATCAGGATGCTGTTTAGCCTTGGATGCCTGGCAAGGAAGTACACATCTGAAAACCCAGCACTCAGGGTGGGGGTGGGGGTAGGCAGGAGTATCTTAAGTGCCTGGGCTATATAGTTCCAGGCTAGCCTGCACCACAGTGAGACTCTGCCTCAAAAATCAACAAAAAGAGAAGTTGGGGTTATGGCTCTAGGGTAGATCACTTACCTAAGGTTCATAAGGACCTGGGTTTGGCCCCTGGTTCTGAAAGAACAAGCCACAGACATGAACACTACCACGATCAACCTTTGGTTTGGCTGGCTGACCTACTCTAGTTTTATTTGTGAAGCTGTTTTAAAATACCAAGGCAGAAGGCAACTTAGGGGAGAGAGGGGTTTCCTTAAGTAAACAATTCCAAATTATAGGTCAACATGGTGGGGAAATCAAGTCAGGGACTTCAGAAAGCTAATCATATTATGTCCACAGCTCTGGATCAAGAGCAATGAATATAGACATGCTCATTTGCTTCCTCATTCTTCGCTTGCTCTCTCTCTTCTTACACTGTTTTGAAGTCATCTGCCTAAGGAATGGTGCTGCCCCGAGTGGGCTGGGTCTTCTTACATTGATTGATGTAATTAAGCCTACCCCTCCCCGATAGACATACCCACAGGCCCAACATAATCTAGATAATCTCTCACTAACACTCTCTTCCTGGGTGATTCTAGGTTGTATCAAGTTGATGATTAAAATTAACCACCCCAGAGCCTGAACATCTTCCCCAGAGATGAGTTTATACACAGCTGGCCCTATCTTGAAACTTGACATGAAAGTGTTGTCTTTAATTAATGGAATGTAAAAAAAAAAAAATCAGAGGGAAATTGGGGAACAAGAGGGTTTCTTGGACTCCTAAAAGCACAGTGAAGTGATGAGCTTAGTGTAGTCATGAGTTATTTAGCGGCAGGGATAATGTATACGTCACTTTGTTATTGCTGTGACAAAATGTAGGACAAAAGTTAGAGTCAGGTTTGTGAGAAGGTGCAGAAGCCTGAGGTGCTGGAAATGCCCTATAAGTCATCAGGAGGGAAGGAGAGGAAGAGAGAGAGAGAGAGAGGGGGAGAGAGAGAGAGAGAGAGAGAGAGAGAGAGAGAGAGAGAGAGAGAGAGAATGGGAGAGAGATCATTTTTTCCTTGGTATTCAGTTCAAGATCCCAGCCTAGGGAATAGCGCCACCCATATTTTAGAGTGCCACCAACTTCAATGAACTTAATTATCTAGAGCATCCCTGGCAGGCATCCCCAAATGAAAGTTTATGTGGTGATTCTAAATCAAATCAAGTAAACAACAAAAGTTAATCATCATTGGGCTTAGGGGATGATGACTCGGTGGTTAAAAGCACTGACTGTTCTTGTAGAGAGAGGACCAGGGTTCCATTCCCATGCTAACTCCAATTCCAGGGCACCCGCTGCTGGCCTCCTGAGGTACCAGGCATGCACATGGTGCACATGCAAATACGCAGGTGAAGCATGCATACACATAAAATAATAACATAATTCTAAAAATTATTTGAAAGATGAATCATTGGAGGTGTTACAGGAAATGCAGCCTTAGGCGAGTTTTGTCTCTGCAAACACCACAGAGTGTACAAACCAAGATGGCATACAATGTCACTAGGTAATACCTAATCTTATGGACCACCTCTAGATATACTGAACTGTCATTTTAGGATGTGTGATCATCTGCATTCCTTCAATAGACCCTCTGCCACCGCTGACCTGCAGAGGTACTTTGTCTTGGGCTGGAAAAGGAACATGAACAATGCCATCCCCTTTGTCACGATTTGTTGACTTCATATACGACAAGGAAGGCTTCTGAAGTCTGAGCTTAATGCAAGCCTTGTTTCCTTCTTACTCACTCACTGCTAATACATGCATATTAGCACACAGAGACTAGAATACACAAACATAATAATACACACCACAACATACAAATATACATCCAAACTTACGTACTGGAACACACACACACACACACACACACACACACATGAAAATACATATGAGCACACATAAACATGCACACACTAACATATACATACTCACACAAGAGAACAGACCTCATATGAACATATGCAAACCCCCACCCATACATACAAACCCATACATTCATGCCTACTCTCTCTCTCTCTCTCTCCAGGGTGCCTGCCTTGCCACATGCTCATGTTCTGGAAGGTACTGCATATTATTATAAATGTGATGTTAGGATACTAAGTAGAGAGACACATGAAACCATCTCTGTAGTTCACAATTCCAATTTGTTCTGAGCCTGGGAAAGTCACTTATTGGAGCAGGAAAGATGAAATTTACAATAAAGCGGAGCGCCACCTTGTGGAGACATGGAGAATTACCACAGCCATGGAACAGCTGAAGACTGGTGGGCAAGGGACTTTCTTCAGAAAAACCTACAACAAAGTCTGTGGACTTTTTTTAAGTGGCTAAAAATTATTCCTAGTAACTATGAAGTCACTCTTTGAAGTACACTGTTGTTCTTAGGGCAAACTATTCCATAAGAACTGTGGCTGGCATGAACAGGCATGGAAAAAGAGTTCCAGAAATTTTCAGAGAGGATTCTTTATCTTCAGTATTAAATGGAGGGCTCTTAGTGGTTTTCTAATGGTGTTTCTCTTATTTTTAAAAAAAATATGATTGTTATTATAAAGAGTCCTTGTATAAAACATTCACTGCGTAAGCTTGAAGTTCTGAGTTCATTTCTCAGAATTAGAAAATGTGGGCATGGTGGCACACACTTGTAATCCCAGCACTGGGAAGGTGGAGACAGGTAAAGACAGACAGATCTCTCAGGCTTGCTGGCCTACCAGGGGATGTAATCAGTGACCTTCAAGCCAAGGAGAGACACCGTCTCAAAAAGCAAGAGGGGAGAATGCCTTCTGAGGAATGCCACTGGAGGTTATCCCACATGCTTGCATGTACCCATATGTGCAAGCTCACTTTCATGTGTAAGCACACACACACACACACACACACACACACACACAGAGAGAGAGAGACAGAGAGAGAGAGACAGAGGGAGAGAGAGAACCAGAACCAGGCAGGCCGGTTTGTGGCTTTTCTTCCTGACCTTGGATGAGTCCCACCCACATTTGTTTTGTTGTATTTCTTATTTTCTCTTCCATACAGATTCTCACCCTCAGTTCCCAATTCTCCTGCTCAGCCCCCAAAGTGCTTGGATTACAGGCATGACCCACATGTCCAACTGTATTTTTTAGTAAAACATTTACTTTGGGTGTGTATGAGTGTTCACATGCGCCACAGTGGATGTGTGCGAGGGCAGAGGACAACCTACAGAGTCAGATCTTTGCCTGTGTGGATTCTGGGGACTGAACCCAGGCCATCCGGCTTGCTAACATGTGCCTTTACTCACCAAACTGGCCCTCAATTGATTTGTTTTAAAAACTTGTAAAATAACAAGTTTGAAAGCTATAGCTTTAAGTCTTCTTAAGATCTAAAATTTGATGTGTCTAGAAAGAGTCCTGGACAGGGTGGCTAGGCTGGTAGACTGCCTGGCCCACACCAAACCTGGGTTCACATCATGAACCTTGTAGCTCCGGCTCTAATCCCAGCACTCAGGAGATAGGTGCAAAAAGATCAGGAGTTCAAGGTCATCCTTGGCTACTAGTGAGTATGAAGCCAACCTGGGCTACACTGAGACCCTGCCTCAAAAAAAAAAGTCATTGAGCTTATAATTTCTTATATGAATAAAAAACATTGTTACACTTTTAAATGGTAAAATTAGTAATTCAAATTGTATAAGATTAAAGGTATTAATTGGACCCTTATTTTGTCACCTCAGGGAAAAGATTCATTTTATGAAAGATAATCATGATGCTTTCAGAATGTATTCATTTTTAATCCAGGCTTCCTGGTAAAATACAACAATCTCCCAAAATAGCCTTAGATTTTTTTTTTAGTGAAAATTAAAACATAAAAATTATTTCAGAAGACTTAGAATATTATGTTTTAAATAGTTAACAAACTATGAAAATAGTCTAAATTAGAAACTTTTTTTTTTTGAGACAAAGTTTCTCTGTGCAGCCCTGGCTGTCCTGGAACTTGCTCTGTAGACCAGGCTCACAGGGCTGCCTCTGCCTCCTGAATGCTGTGATTAAAGGCATGCCTTCCCTACCCCGCTGCCGCCATATAACAAACTCTGTATTTTTTTTTCTCTCTCTCTTTCTGGAATTCTTACATCCCAATGTAAGAGGTTCTCAAAGAAAAACCTCATTTCAGACAAGAACAGTAACTTTTTTTTTCTTTTTTTTACAGCGTGTGGGAGGCCTCAGACAGTGGTGCTGATGTTGTTCTGTGTGAATCCCATTCCTGCATCTGACAATGATGTTGAGTCAGGGTATGGGAGGGGGGATAAGTGAAAACTTACTTTGTTTTCAAATCACTTTCTGCTCTACAGAAAATTTGTATGCACACGTGCACACTTTCACACATATCTGTTTGCTTCAGTGAAAGACATTTTACGGGTTGGCTGTTATAACCAGTTTACTTTCTGATTGGATCTGAGGCCTTCTTCAAAAGAGACCCATGCCAGGTACTGTAAGCCAGATCAAGAGCCTGTGTCTGAAGAAGTCACAGGCTCCGGACGATGGACATAGTACTGCTATTTTGACAAACAGATGCAATGTCAAAGCCCCCCTAACTATTTATGTCTATATCCATCATTGGTGCTGTTCCAAAAATAAATGTGGGAGAGAAGTTGCGTTGGTGAATCCTGGCCACAAGAGGGCGCTCCAACAAAACCATCTCACCTCAAAAGGTTCAGTGGAACGTTTCAGTTTCAACAATTTCTGGATGGTTGTATAATAAACAACCTTCATATCACAAATATTGTTTCAAACAAAAACCATCTGACTCTTTTAGGAGGTTTGGAGACTGGTCAGTGAGCCCTTCGTGAAAGTCTAACTACTTTGTGGAGTTGAAAGGACTTTGTAATTTCTCCACCAGTTCAACAAAAAAAGGCAAGCTTTTTACAAACCCTTCCTTGCTTTAATCACAGAAGAAAATAATACAAATTCGAAGTACACTGAGAGAAATTCCATGTTCAAAGAAGACTTCTATAGATTATCTCTTTAAAAATGCAAAGTGTAGAACTATGATAAAAATATTAAAAACAAAACAATCCCATGCTATATAATCTGGATAGGACCATGGCAGAAAATGCTGTTATTGCTTTTGGGGACATGGATAATTGAAAAAGCAAGTGGACCACAAGTTATATGCTGGTATCTGAAGCAAAGGTTCCCTTCCCCCGATATATATCCTGATAGTTTTGTGGGCGTAATTGTGGAAGATAAACACTCTTTACATCCAAACAGTTTATACTGATAATAAAGTGATTAGAATAATTTATGCCCCCCCCCTTCCTGTGGTATTCAGACCGTGGCTTTGCTTAGGGGAGGTTAAGCTGGTTATTGACCAGTATCAAGAGGCTCTCCCCTCCTACCCTCTCCGGTGACATGTTTATACCCAGCTGGCACTTCTAAATTTTTAATAGCGAGGAAGAGATTTCGTTTAATTAGGCAGAGTGCCTTGTTTAGTGCAGGTACCCGGGTACCAGCTATAATGAAGAGCGGAAAACACCCATTGAGTCACCTTTGAAGTCCCAGCTCCTTTAGGGACTATTGTGAACCCAGCTCAATGGTGGCTGTGTCGCTTCCATCCAGAGACCTGATAATTCAGAGAGCTAAATCTAGGTGAAGTAATTACACACAGCACATGCCCATAGATGTTCAAAGGATTTCTTTTCCCCCAAATCAAAGCTCTTCTATTTTGTGTGTGATTGGAGTGTTGAGACTCAGCTGCAGAAAACCCACTGTTTTTATAAAATCCTTTCTCTTTTTTTTATTCAATTTTATCCTCATGTATTCTGCATGCCGTGTGTGTGTGTGTGTGTGTGTGTGTGTGTGTGTGTGTGTGTATCTGGTAACAGACATGTGTTACTGTCACAGTGTTTCATGTTCATAATCCCCTCTGAAAATGAGAAAATTAATTTTTTTCCTTTCAACTCTGACCTTGGGTAAAAATACCAAATATTTGTGTGCCTCGGATGTACGGCAAAAAGGCCACCTAAATTAATGAGGTTTCTCGAACGGGTGCTCGGAAATGAATTACAAAGCTTAAGGAGTCGGAGAGATTTCTTGCAATTCTTGAAGCAATCTGCACGGTCCTGGGGAATGAGAGACTGGCTTTGTATTATCGCTGTAGGATTAGTACTTAGTTCCTGAAAGCTGGTCTATTTATGGGAATCTAAACTCGGCAAAGGTTATTATGTAGGGTCTCCCCACCCCTGCTCTGCCGAAGGTCTATTTCTGCACCAGGGAGCTTGGATACCAATCTAATCCCTGCGGAGGTTCTCTGGGCAAAGAGAGGAGGCATTCTGAGATGCTCCACGCGGGTCCTGAGGAGGTATCCATCTTGATGTGATCGCAGCTGACAGTCTGCAGGGAAGCTCCTCAGTGGCCTTCCCACGCCCTCCTCAGAGTCCATTAGACTCAGTAACATAAACTGTAGCAGGCATCGGAATTAAGCCACCACCCCTAATAGGAGAATACACCGGTGTTTGAGAGCAAGTGTTTGCTCTATTGCGGGGAGAGAGGAGGGTATAGTGTCACCGAGTAGTTCCCTCCGAAAGGACCTCTGCTTTTTGCTTGGCTTGCAGGCCACGTTCGGAGCTCTGGAACATTCTAGGGGTGGCAAATCCATTTTCTTTTTGACTGGGTGCTCGCCTAATTTACTTTCATAAGGTAACTTGGCTCCTCTCCCGCACAGCCAGCATTATGGATCTGAAATCTTAACATCAAACAGGACCTAATAAGGTGGGATTTGTTCTCTTATTGATCAGCAAACATCGTCGTGATGGGAGGGAATTGTGTTAGCTGCCCTTCAGAGAAACGAGTCTTGGTTGGGGCTCCTCAAAATTGGAGAACGGCAAACAGTTCCAAACATAAGGCGCCAAGGACTGGCAGGGTGGAAGGGGTCTGCAGAATATGCAGAATGAACATTGAGAACAGAAGGTGGGGGGACTTTCTGCCAGGACCAATGACTTGAGTTCTGTCCCTAGGACCCACATAATGGAGGTGTGAACTGACTCCTGCAAGTCACAAGTTGTCCCCTGCACACACCAACACACACCAACATACACTCACACACACACCAACATACACTCACATACACACACATACCAACACACACATACATACACACCAACATACACTCTCACACACATATACACACATACCAACACACACCCCAACATATACTCACACACACACACACACCCCAACATACAAACACATATACACACATACCAACACATACTCACACACACACCAACATACACTCTCACACACATATATACACATACCAACACACACACCAACACATACACACACACCAACATACACACACACCAACACACACACACCGTGGCATGCAGGCACAGCTCTCTCCTAAAACAAACTCAAAGCTGAGGATGTTGGCTGGTTTACTGGATTTGTTTTTCTTCAGGTTCTGGCAGATCGATGTGAGCAGATCAGTATGTCTAGTTCCAGTCTAATTCAAGACACACAAGCACCCCGATTTGTGGAAGCCTCTGGAAAGAAGAAAGAGGCATTTGTTATGGGGAAAATATGTGTGACACTTTTTTTTTTTTTTTTAAAGTCTACTTAGGTATCAAAGCTTGGTGAGTATTTCAAATAGGCTAAAAGAAGTTAAAGCGGGAAGAAAGCATTTTTGAAGGAGGGACTTAGGAGGCACTGAGTTCCACTTGAGCAAGGAGAGCATCCCTTTCTTGGAGGGACAGGATGGGCTTCAAGGTCCGTCCGGTACTCTGTGCTTTTCACTACTCTTCACAGATGGGGAAAAGAAGCCCATTGCAACCCAGCAGGCTATGTAAGACAATGCAAGGAGTTGGCAGGGCACCTCGAGGGAGGCAGCTGTTGGGGAAACGGAGGCCTATTTGGGAGGCTGAGAGGGGCCCTTGAGAAACCAACCAAGATCTCTGAGCCATGTCTAAGGACCAGTAGCACCTGGAGTTTGTAAGATGAAGCACCTCTTCACACAGGTTTTGACACAATCTGTGGGTGGCATCTATGTACAGTAGAGTGTGGGAAGCCCCAATGCCCCAGGCCCAGCTAGAATTATGGGACAACTCAAAAGTCAGGGTCTGCTGCAGAAACTTGATTAACCAACAGTGTGTTAGTCACAGCTCTCAATGCAGTAACACAAAATAAGCAACTCAGGAATCGAGGGAGGAAGGGAGGGAGGGGAGAGGGAGGGAGGGGAGAGGGAGGAAGGAAGGGAGGGGGAGGGAGGGGGAAGGAGGGAAAGACTTGTTTCTGCTCAGAGTTTGAAGGTTCAGTCCATCATGGCCTCAGAGGCATGAAGCAGCTGGTCACATGACATCTGAAATCAGGAAGCAGTGAGAGATGGGTGCTGTTGCTCACTCACATTCTCATTTTATTCAGTCCAGGACCCCAGCCTATGGGATGGTGCTGCCCACAGTTAAGGGTGGATCCTCCATCTCAGTTAACACAATTTAGAGGCTCCCTCCCAGACATGCCCAGAGATTTGTCTCTAGGAGAGTCTAGATCGTGTCAGGTTGACAATCACTATGTGTTGTGGTCTGATTTGATCTGATCTGATGCAATAAATTTAATGGGTAGAGCTGGCAGATGGCTGTCAATGGAGACCTCACGCCCCATGGGCGAGGTGAGAGGCAGCAGTGGGCGGTGGCACGGCAGGACACTTAAACTGCTTCCACGTAGAAAGACTTTATTATTATAAAGAAATATATAGAGAAGGGGGGGAGAAAGTGGGGCAGTGGGAATTCTTAAATCTGACATCAGAAGTTGGGGTGGGGCAGGGCTTCAGAGGTTAGAACAGAATCCCAACACTATGACTCTCACAGCGGGTGTGTTAAAACTGTCAAATGCCAAGTGCAAAGAAGAAAACCTGACATCATGCAGTGAGGATGATGAGGAACAGTGGCATTGTGTGACTCAGCCTCTCTGAAAGGCTCCTTGAGAGCAAGTGTCAAGCCTTAACATGTGTAGAGATGCCTGGCCTCATACCTCCACTCCTAGGGAGCCACCCTGCAGAAGTAGCGGGCAAAGGTGTGAATAGAGGTGATGTAATGTTTATGATCATCAAAATTCCTGGAAGAGGCCCAGAGATCCAATAGTGGAGGGTGGGTTTAAGGAATTATGGTATCTACAGCAGAATATTATGCAATCATTAAAATGATAGACCAGAGGAGCATTACACGTTCTAGAAATATGTCTATGAATATGATTGTTGGTAAGAAAAGTTGGTAGTGTGCTTTTGTTTAGAAATATGGGTATATTTAAAGGTGTAGAAGGAATATAGCCACGTGTTAACAGTTGCTAATAGGCAATACTAATACTTTATATGTCCACACACATGCAAAAAATACATGCACCAATCCACACACATGAAAATGGGAAGAAAATATTAACCTACAGAATTAATGCTATGGGTGGAATATATATCTTTTAGAAGCTCATGTGTTAGACATTTGGTTCTTAAGCTCCTATATTGGTGTTTAGAGGTGGGGGTGGGGCTTGGGAGGTAGTAAGGTGGTGTTGTGAGGTCAGGGCCACTATGACAGCATTTATGGCTTTGTAAGAAGCCACCAGAGCCAACACACTAGCCTTCTCTCATATGGGCTAACTCTCTACCACATTACCAGGCAGTCAGAAAGCTCTGGCCAGACCACACTCTTGGTTTTTCCAGCCTCTGGAACCATAAACCCAAAAGATTTCCACTCTATACACTACTCAAAATCTGACATTCTGTTATAGCTACAGAAAACAAACTGAAAGAGATGTTTCTGACACTGAGTGATAAATATTGAAATATGAATATTTGTTTATGAATCTTGGGGGCTGTTTCCTGCTTGCCTCTAAATAGTGGCTCAGGATGACTTTGAAAAACACTGAAGAAAGAGTCCTGATTTGGTCCATGTTTCATTCACCATGGTAGCTCTATTACCTAACAAATTCAGAACAAGAGCAGCAAGCTCATGTGGAACAATCAGTCAAGGGGAGAGCTTGCTGGGTTCCAGCCATTGATCTACATGCCTCTTGCTTACTAACTCACCTCCTATAACAATAGTGACTGCATGGCTTAGATAAGTAAAAAAAAAAAAAAAAAAAAAAAAAAAAAAAAAAAAAAAAAAAAAAAAAAAAAAAAAAAAAAAAAAAAAAAAAAAAAAAAAAAAAAAAAAAAAAAAAAAAAAAAAAAAAAAAAAAAAAAAAAAAAAAAAAAAAAAAAAAAAAAAAAAAAAAAAAAAAAAAAAAAAAAAGATATATGTTGGGTGCATCTGATAAGTGTATAGAATTCTCAAAATTTGGAAACTGTTAATTCCACCCAAAGCTAAAAGATAGGCTGGGGAGAGATGGCTTAGTCTTGTGTATTGGCTACCATTCAAACATGAGGATGTCCAAATCCCCAGGGCATGTTTAAAAATAAAAGCCCAGTGTGGTGGCATACACTGCAATTCTAGTGTTGGGCACAGTGGCCATGGAAACCTTAGGCTCCTCAGAGCTGGCTGGCTAGCCAGTAGCCCAGGTCCAGGAGACCCTGTCCCGGGGGAGTCTGGGAGAAGAATGGAGAGAGACGGAGAAAGATATTCTCCCTCTGGCCTCTGGCTCCTGCAGGTATGCAGGCACACAAGTGTACACAGAGCTACACACACACACACACACACACACACACACACACACACACACACACACACACACCAGCACCCCTAACACTTGAATCAATTTAGCAAAAGGTGGCTTTTCTTCTTAGTTCTGAGGAAATACTCCCTCTCTCCTCTGTTGTCTTTGTTGGCTCTAAAGAACAGATTTGAAAGAGCCAGGAGAGCAACCCTGTGATCTGACCATGCAGACTCAATGGCAGCACCATCCTAAACAGGCTTTAATTCTAATCTAATCTTTGATAAGAAGCTCCGGGCTTCAACAGAGAGAGGCTGCCTTTCAAGAATTGTCAGTGACATCTATGTTGTGACAGCAATGTCCAGTCAATTTATTATCATTTAGCAGGAAAATTGATTTGTAATTTTTTAAGTGTTTTATTGGCCATAAAAGCTAAAATGTGGAGTAAAAGACATGAAGTGGTGTTTTGTCAGGTCAAGGGATGGATTTATGCTGTGACTGATAGAGTGATCAAAGGCTGTTAAAGTCTGGACAGCTGCTGCCCTTCTCTTTATGTGTGTGTTCAACAGGCTTCCCTCTGTGGGAGACCTATGAAGGAAGGCTCACCCACACCCAGAGCGCCTTTTGTCTGAGGTATTAACTCAACTGTTGGCCAACAAGAAGCCATGGGGATAAGTCTAAATGAATCAGGTGCTTGACACATTCAAATGGGCTGTTTTGTTCACCAGAGACCAGGGCCACTCTGTGTCAGCAGGCAAAAACAGAGCCTGAGAGGTAAATAGAATATCTCGGTGGACAGAGCCTGGTCAATGGTCACTGTGATGTGTGTGTGGGGGGGTGATGCAGGAGGCGGGGTGGGCCTACCAGCTTCCCCTCAATGCAGTCAACATAGGAAGGAGAAAGGACAGGAAAGAAAAACTGTACACATTGCAAAGTGATTATCCAATAATTTGATGTGCTGGTTCTCAGATTTCAATGCTTGGAGTTAAAGCCTGGAGTGCTGGGGCCACCTTTGGAGCTTCTGCTGCAGGAAGTCTGAGGCAACTGAGGGTCATTTCTTATGTTCATGTATGTGCACATGTGGAGGCCAGTGGCTGATGTCAAACATACCTGTCTGTCATTATTATATATGCAGTGTGCGTACATATGTTTGTGTGTGTGCCCCATTGTACAGACATATCAGAGGCCAGATGTCTACCTCGAGTGCCTTCCATTATCTCTGTCCCTCCCTCATCCTTTGAGATTAGCTCTCTCCCTGAATCCAGACTCTCTGTCCAACAAGCTCTGGCCCCTTCCTGTCTTAACCATTCAGTCACTAGGTTACAGTGGTGCATTACCAGGCCCTGATGTATGCACTGCAGACTGAGCCATATCCTCAGTTCACCCCCCCTTCTCTTTTGAGTCAAGTTTTCTTCAGTCGGGAACTCACTGACCTGGTTAGACTGCCTAGCTAGTGAGCTTCAAGGACCCCCGAGCCCCCGACAGACTTTTCTTACTCACCCAGAGGTGATTGACTGCTTTGCCTGTATTTTATACTAAGAACATGCTCTGAGATCACAATCAGAATCACACGCTTGGGCAAGCAACTCACCCACAGAGCCATCTCCCCCAGCCTTGATCAGGATTCTACATTTTTAACAGCATCAACAGACTTCAAGGCCACTGTGTAGGGAGTCCTGAGGAAATGTGTATCGTTAAGCTGGGAAGAGCCATGTCAAAGACCCAATGCCTCAGACATGGGAGTGACAAAGCCTTCCCTAGGTGCATCTCAGAGGCATGACAGAGCCTTTCTCTGGTCCCTGTGGATGGATGTTCATAGTGTTTGCAGAAACTGTCCACCACAGCTCCTCCCCCACCCAATGTTTAAGGCCTGAAACTACTTCCCCACAGAGACTATTCCTACCAGGATTAGCTAACCCTGCCTCCTCTTTCAGCTGTATATACTAACCCTGCCTCCTGGTTCAGCTGTATATACTAACCCTGCCTCCTCTTTCAGCTGTATATACTAACCCTGCCTCCTGGTTCAGCTGTATATACTAACCCTGCCTCCTGGTTCAGCTGTATATACTAACCCTGCCTCCTGGTTCAGCTGTATATACTAACCCTGCCTCCTGGTTCATCTGGACATAATAATTACACTGAATGTAAAGATCCCAGCTTTTCTGAATATCTGTCTGTCTTGTCTTAGTTCCCTTGATGCACCTAGTCAGATTTCCAGGATCCAAGCCATGCAAAGACACTGCACTGTTGCTCTGAGGACAGTTCACTCAGAAGAAGTCATATCCAAGGTCCTTATTTGTCCATGGAAGAAACAAGGGGACATGTCACAGGCTTCTGTAGGAGTTCAGGAACATCTCTTTTGCAGCTCAGAAGCATGGGACCCATGAGTCTTTAGAGGTGTGTGTGTGTGTGTGTGTGTGTGTGTGTGTGTTCTGAACAAGCAATTAAAGACCTGGACAGAGTATGAAATAGCTTTCATCTTTGCACGTTCCTTGATAGGACTGTATCAAGGAATAAAACCTGCCAGTTTCCTGCTTTCCCAAGGGTCCTGTTTGTTTTGTAGGCTTTGCTTCCAAAGGAATCCACTTGGCTCAGAACTGGAGGGGTCATCTGTTTTCTACTGCTCTCAAGATGCTGAGCACAGGGCTATGTGCCAGGCTCTGATGCAGGGCTCAAAAGAACTGGTGTAAAATGGAGATGCTGGGCCACTCTAGCAATGATCCTGAGTTTGGAGGTAGTAGCAAAGCCTGGGGGACAATACAGGTGCAGTCCATGTACTGGGGACAGTACAGGTGTAAACCAACAGAGCCACTGGGGACAGCAAGGCACAGCCTGTGAAGCCACTGAGGGTCACCTAGAAATACTGACCCCTGACTTTAGATTCACCACAGGTATTCTGAAGAACTTCATGTTTGATTCAGGAGGAGGCAACACTTGAAGTTAGGGTCATGTTTATCATGAACATGGCACCTTCACACAGGCCCTGCCATTTACAGGACATGAACACAAGGTTCAGCTGTTACTCAACTACTGTGGTTCTGATACATATTCTGAAAGTCAAAAGCATCTAAAAATCTATTTTGATTTCTTAATACCATATTTGCCTCTGAGAGAGAAGCACAGCTGGGCTGATATGATGACTCTGTCATTCAGTAAATGATTGCTGTACAAACCAGATGACAAACATTTAGATCTCCAGAACCCAGGCTAAACGCTGTGCATGCTAACAAGTTCTGACTCCCAGCCTCAGGTAATAGCGAAGACATACAGATCTCTGGATCTCGCTGGCCAAGGCAACTAGCAGGGCCAGTAAGCTTCTGTTCAGTGAGAGATGCTGGGCCACATCTCTCACTGAACAGAAGTGCCCAGCCAATAAAGGTGAAGAGCAATCAGAAAGACAGCCAGCATCAACATTGACCTTGGCAGAGAGGCACGAGTGCACACACAGGTACACAACTGCACGCACACACACATGTACACCACACACATACACAACAACTGCAGGCACACACACATGTACCACACATGTACATAACAGCAGACATACACATGTGTACACACACACACACACACACAGCAACTTCTGGTATGCACACACACATGCACCACACATGTACACAACTGCAGACATACACATGTGTACACACATACACAACTGTAGGCACACACACATGTGCACCACACACATGCACAACAACTGGAACTAAATATTTTAAATTCTAATTGGACATGTTTTCTGTTCCCCAGCACTGAAGAAGGGCAGATATTGATCCATTGGCCTATGTGCTTGAGATCTAAAGTTGGTATTGATTCTTGTAAATCTATCTGACTCTTGGTTTATATCTATCCCCTTGTGCTCTTTAGTTCTGGGGGCAAATGACCCTCAATTACACCCTGCTCCCCAGGGAGTCCGACATGTTCAGTTTTATTACTGAAGGCTTGGAAGGCTTTCTTTCTGAGTTAATCCGTACTCCCAGACTTCTGCATTGCTACCCAGTTGTGATGTCTGCTATTGTCCTTCAACTTGACAGGATCTAGACTCACCTAGGAGACTTTATGGGCCTGTCTGTGAGGGAGTTTCTAGACTGTTACCCGAGGGGAGAAGACCAACACCAGCTGTGGGCAGCGCCATCCCATGGGCTGGGGACCAGGACTGAAGGACAAGGAGAGAGTGAGCTGAGCACCAGCATCCATGTCAGCTTCCTGATGGGGATACACTGTGTCCAGCAACTTCCAGCCCCTGCTGCCATGACTTCCCCATCATGATAGACTGCTCTCTTACACTGTGAGTCAAAACAACCCTTCCTGGTTATAAGCGATGGCTTCTCTTCCAGAGGTCCAGATTCAATACCCAGCACCCACATGCAGCTCACAAGTGCCTGGAACTTCAGTTCCAGGGAATCTGATAACCTTGTCTTGCTCCTGAACATGGTTCCCAGACATACATGCCCAAAAACCTCCCACACATAAAATAATAGGACAATAAATAAATAAACCCTTAAATTGCTTTTGTGAGGTATTTGGTCACAGCAAGAAGACAAGTTTCTAAATCAGCAATGTTCAGGCTAAATTACAATATCATACCCCCAGTTCACTATACTTCTCCTGTCCTGCCCACCTTTGCATAGCTATGTGTTCCTGGAGACCACTTTTGGTTCTTGGTGGGTATGAAAACCTTTACCTCTCAGGATATAAAGCCAGACAGATGTGTCATTACAGCTGATGTCCAGTGACCTGAGTTTGAATTCTGCTTCTACCTGTTTTTGGGCTGACCTTGGCCAAACTTTAGTCTTAGTCTGACCCTACTTCCTGGTCTGGAGGGCAAGGCTCATGCAGTTAGTAGAGGTTTGCTGTGGTCATTGAAGGACATCATTCTGGTGACAGAGGCATGGTATTGTTATAATAGGAAGAGGTGGTAGATGTGTGTGTGTGTGTGTGTGTGTGTGTGTGTGTGTGTGTGTGTGTGCCAGAGGACAACATCTAGTGTCATTTCTCTGTCCCCTCTCATTTATACCATGCTGGCCTCAGATTCACTACATAGACAAAGATGACCTTGAACTTCAGATCCTCCTGAGGTCACATCCACACATAGTTCAGGGATTATAGGTCCATGGCCTATTTTCCATGTTTTATGTGATGGTAAGGACAAACACAAGGCTTCCATAGTTCTAGTATTATCTGCTTGTTTTGAGGGTCTCTCTTTGGCCTGGAACTTGCCAAGAAAGCATGACTGGCTGGCATGTAGGCCCCAGAGATCCTCCTGTTTCTACCTCCTGGTGCTTGGATTACAAGCATGTGCCACTATGCCCAGCTTTTAAAAATGGGTTCTTCGGCCAAACTCAGGCCCTATGCTTGCAAGTCAAATCCTCTCTCTCCAGCTCTAAAGCTGAATTCTTTTGGAAAGTTGGGGAGCCAGTCCTTGTAATTGGCTGCATGAAGTAATGCATTTGTGTGCAATGGAGGCTCTGCAAGTGTATCTTGAACTCACAAACCTCTTTATTTTGTTTTACTTTGAGACAGGATATCATTGGCTGGCTTGGAGCTCACTATATAGACCAGGCTGTCCTGGAATGTACAGAGATCCTCCTGCCTCTGCTCCCAAGTGCTAAGATAAAAGGTGAGTGCCACCACATCCAGCCTGAGACTCTTAAAAGATAAGCTAAAGTCCTAAATGCTTTTCTAACCCTCTGGAGAAATGCTTTCTCACTCTTTTTTTTTTCGGGTGAGAACCTCCCCCACCCCACCCCACCCCACCCCACCCCACCCCACCCTACCCCACCTCCATGGCACAGCTGCTGCCTGATCACCATTGTTGCTGAACATTCTTGTTTTTTTCAGACACTAACTCTAAAGGCATCCTTGTCTAGCTCACTCCTCCAGGCTTTTTTCAGCTTGCCCGCCATATTGGTTTTCTCTCAAACTCATAAAAATGTTTTCGTGTTTCCTCCTGAGCCCATTTTAAATTATTTTATGAAGGAGGCTGAGAACCTACAAAAGGGACCTTCAATTCCCTGGTAACAGTACTAGACCAAACGTGAGCATCTCAGCTCCTCCGAGTGGGTCAGGTGCGCTGAGCCTGCAGAATCTTTGGTCCCTGCCCACTTCAGATGCTCTCCCTAACCCTACAGGCAGGCAGTGCTCAAGGGAGCAGGAGATGGCAAGGTGCCAGGCATGAATAATGGATAGCACCCTCATTTCCATCCGCTGGCTGACTGTTTACACACCACATTGCAGGAATCTGGAGCCTGAGGAAATCCGACTTGCAGCCGGCTCAGGCTCCCTCCCTCCTGTGTGCCTAGCTCAGGAAAAGGCGGAACTCTTCCCCGCAGACCATCTGGCTCCTTCACATGCTCTTATTAGGGACAGCAGAGGTGGGTCTGTTAAACTGGGAAGGCATCGTGGGCACAGATGCTGAGTTTATGTGTAAAATATGGCTTCTGGCCAACGCGCTAATCACGAGCGCCTCTGAAGTGCTTCCAATCGTCTGGATGAGGTGGCCCCCGCTCGCATGTTGTTTGTACAAGCTGGTGGTTAGAGGTGTTGTGTACAAGATATTTGTAGTCATAATTTCTCCAAACAGGTTAAGGCAAACATGATGAGAATCAGCATATTAATGTGCTGTGTTTCAAATTAGAATCATAAACACACTTTCCTCATTGGAGGCCTAATCTGCTAAGAAGAAGCCAGATGTTTAATGATGAAACCATTATTCAGGAGAACCCATCAAAGGAAAACAAATTGTTGTTGTTTAAGTGGAAGGGAACACCTGCCTCTGCCGCGGAACTTGGGCAAACGGCTTGGACAGGATTTTCGCTTGCCTTGGATTTTTGAGTCTTTTGCTGTTTTCTCCTGATCTTTCCAGAAGAATCATTCAGCAAATGGAGGTATTTTCAGGACAGGGCTACAGGTCAGCACCATGCACTTCCCGATTGCAGAGGCCACTGATGGGGTGGGGTTGGGAGGAAATTGATCTCAGCAGCTTTTGAGATTACCTTTTACTGTTCTTCATGGTGTTGTTTCTAGGGAAAGAGCTAGGAAGTAACAGGGCTGTGGGTGACACCTGTGTCCTTCACCGGCCTTCAGACATTTCCTCCTTCATGGAAAGCCGTCCCACAAGTCTTTAGCGAGCCACCCACACCCTTTCCTAGGGCCCACAAATTATCTCCTCCTTTCCATTTCCCACTCCGCTGTCCTCCTGTCCATCCCCCCCTCATCCCCAGCTTTCCCTTCCCTCTTTGACCCTTTTCCTTTTTCCATTTCCCGTCAAAATGCATCTTAAAATGGCGTGGAGGATGTAGTCTTAGCGTTTGTGGGGCTCAGGTAGTAAGTTTGAGGTCAGTTTGGGCTAATAGTGAATATCAGCTGGTCAGAGCTATTTTTAAAAACTCTTAAGATTTTTTTTTAAGGGTTAAAAAAAAGAAGCAGCAGCAGTACACCTTTGGGAGTGTGTTCAATTGCTTATAAGACTAAAGAACACACAGAAAAGCAAAAAGATGTTGCCAGGTTGGACACTGTAGGTGATTTTCCAAAACTTGATGACATCACCCGTCTTGTCTTAAATATCCAAAACACTCCCAGTGGTACTTTCAAAATGTCTAATTTATTTATTTTTCAAGCATGCTTGGATGCTTGTAAAGTTTGGGGAACTAAGTCCTTTCAGGTTGCATAAGAGACCGTTCCCTTGCAAACCCACCAGGACCATTGGACATGTTCCCCATCTTCATAACTACAAACAGAGAGCCATAGCAGCTTGGAGTGAGGGAAAGGGGGGTCCTGAAACTGCCTCTCTGTTGGGTGTTAGCGGCTGGGTACCACTGAGTTCTGAAAGGTGTCAGAGGAACCATACCCTCACTAAAGTTTCACATGGGGCCTAAGGGACACTTGTAGCTTCAAGGGCGCGTTGACCTTGCCTCTTTTTCCTTTATCAGGGACTTCACCTGGAGACTGAAGCATTGTCCTCCTGTTGCAGAACCTCGATGTGTTACTTCTCAAGTGCAGTGACAAAATCATTCAACAGAGTCACTTCCTGAGAGGAAAGGCCAATTTGGGCTCAGATTTGCAGAATATTTTGAAGGCGTGGTTGAGTGGATCACAGCTACTGTACAACATGATATACCAGGAAAGGAGAGCAGAGTCAGAACCAAAACAGGCGTGATTTTCAAAGGTCTTCCACACTGACCTACCTCAGCCAGCTGGGCTTCACCACCTATGGGATCCAAGGCCACCTAAGCATCACCACAAGCTGGGGACCAAATGCCCCAAATGTGAGACTGCAAGGGGCATTTCCCTTCCAAACTATAACACTTAATGACTGTAAACGACATCTCCTTTTCTTTGAAAACCATTATGATTTCTCTCTGAAGTATTTTCCATGTCAGTTTTTTCCAGTTTTATTTCTTTAAAGTGTCTCTTGGCTGTCCTTTCCATCTTAGTGTGTCCTAGCAGGAGCTGAGGATGCGCAGACACAGCCGCCACCTGCTGCCTGAAGTCTCTCAGTTGTGCTCTTTCCCTTCGTTTTTTGGTTGTTTGCTTTACCACGTAACTGCTTATATTCTGTGACAGTACACTTGGCCTGTTTCTGCTCAGGGTGACTCTGATTGTCTGGGTTGTCGTCTGTGTTCCAACTTAAACCTGCTTATTGGTGATGACCATTTATTAGTATGAGGATGGCTGGCAGTGGGGATGTATTGGGATAATGAATACTGTGTCCTTAGTACATTGTTTGACTCAGGGACACGAGGTGGCATAGGGCAACCATTTTTATTAGGTATGGTTAGTGCTGGTTTATGTTTTGGGCCATGAGAACTATACCAAAAAAAAAAAAAAAAAAAAAAGCTAGTGCATTTACTTGGAAGCCTTCTGTACAACTAAGAGCAACTCCATCTTCTTTCGGCCCTAGTCCTTCCCTAATATTTTAACCTGTGTGTCCCAAGTTCCATTTCTCACATATCAAGGCTAGAATTCTTTCACTGCTTTGGTCTCTTGCCTCAAGCAGGCATGTGTGTGTGTGTATGTGTGTGTGTGTGTATGTGTGCATGAATACACATGGAGGCCAGAGCTTAATGTGGTCTTCCATAATTGATCTCCCTGATATTTTTTCCTATTTTCATGTGTAGTATGTGTATTTATGGGCACATGTGTGTACACATACATATAGAAGCCCAAGATTGATGTTAATAATTATCCTCAATCTTTCTACCTTATTCACTGAGGCAGAGTCTGTAAATCAAACGCATAGCTTGCTGATACAGCTAGTCTCACTAGTCAGCCTGCTCTAAGGAGTCCCTGTCTATGTCTCTCCAGGCTGAAATTGAAGACAAGTCATCATGCCCACTCAGCATTTATGTGAACTCTCGAGATGCGAACTCTTGATCCTCATGTGTATGTGATAAGAGCTTTAACTATTGAGTTACTTCCTCAGCCCTGTACTGTAGTTTTTGAGACAAGGCTTTATTAAACTCTGGATCTTGATAATTCAGCTAGGGTAGGTGGTTAGCAAGACCTAGGATCCTCCCCTAAGTGCTGGGACCACAGGTACAAACTGCTGGGATTTCATTTCTATATAGAGCTTATAAGCATTGCAGTTCAGATGGAAAGGTATTCTTGGCAGCTGGAAGTCAAGGAATTTAGAGGTCCTCAGGGAGGGACCTGGCCACTCCATGTGGCTCGAGGGCCTTACATTCCCCTTTTTTTTGTTTATTATTGATAAACAACCAGGTCCCAGGTCCCAGCAAAGGGTGTGATGTTATTATTATACTACTTCCTGATAAATCAGGGTATGGAGATTGTCGGGCAATCTTGATCTTTATCATCGTAATGTAACTGGGCACTACAGGTCTCTGGCTCCATAGCTAGGGGTTGGTAATTCTATAATAGTAACTGGTTAAAAGTCTAGTTAGAAATCTCTTATTTGTTATTGAAACCTAGACAAAAAGTTGTTGTAATAGGCTTCTGGCTGGACTTTCTGGCCTAGCCTCATGGTTTTGACCCACAGACCCACAGAAACACATGCAGTCCCACAGAATCACACAGATGCTTGTATTAGTTTTATGCTGATTGACCTAAGGCCCAGGCATATAATTTGCTAGCACTTGCTCTCAATTTAACCCATGCGGCTCAGTACCTTTTCTCAGAGCAGCATTTCAGCTTCTTTTCTCCATGTCTGCTGCAGCTCCTCATTGTGTCTCTGGCCTGACATCTGTACTCAGAGTTTTCTTAACCTAGTAGCCCCACCCACACTTCCTGTGCCTTTGGCCAATCAGCTTTTTATTAAACCTATTGGCAGGACAAGTATTTACAACATTACCAGCATAATCCCACTACACGAAGTTTATAAGGCAAGGTCAATTAGTAGGACTAAGAGAAGAGAGGTTGAGAAGGGCACCATCCAGGTCCATACTGGACTATCCAGTGATCCACTGGCCAGAGGGATCAAATTGTTTCTTGCATTTTTGAAGGTCTGTCTGAAGTTGTCAGATCTTATCTTTTATGGGATTGTTAAGGGCAGGCTACATCTGGCCAATGCCGATGGTGATCTCTATATTGATTGTAGAGAAGGAAGGACTAGTTGATTTTTGCGTCATATTGATGAGTATCTCCTTTTGGCAACCTGCTGGTGAACAGTCTCCATTCCTCACCATGTAAACGGCCTGGCTGAACCACTGAGTATAGATTTACCAATAGCATAGAAGGGAAAGAAATCTGAAACATTTTCCATCACCCCAAATCACTTTCTTATGCCTTCACAACTTGGATGTATATGCCTTAAATCACTTTTTTATACTTCCAGAACTTTATTTATATGACAATTTTAAACACTTTCTTATACCTTCAGAACTTTCATTTACATAACACTTTCTTATACCTTTAAAACTTACGTAAGCACCGGGACCTGTGCTCTCTGCGGCGTCCCAGCGCACTTTGGAGCAGGGGCAGCTGAACTCTGCACCTGGCCACACCCGCAGCTCCTGCTGCTCAGGGAATCTGCTAGGAGCCCTACTGCGACCCTGAACTGAGTGAACTGAGCAAACCAACTGCAGGGGTCTCTGAGGGGCAGATTCGAAGCCTGACCAGAGGTGAGG
>PVIH01024542.1:0-14286 GCA_004025045.1 Sigmodon hispidus | reverse complement strand
ACGGTGCTCTTAACCGCTGAGCCATCTCTCCAGCCCCGAGACAGGACTTTCTGTATACCAAACTTTGAATTCAATATTAGCGGAAGAATAAGCTTTAAAGCTTGACTTCCTGCCTCTATCTCCTAGTTCTGTTAGGGTTACAGGCCACCACAGGCTACAGGCAGATCTGGCTCCTTTTTTGAGATCTTACTTAGTAACCTAGCATGGCCTACACCCCTTAATTCTGCTGCCTGAGCTACCTTCCAGACCCTACCCTCAGGCTGGGATTATGTACATACACCAAGCCTGACAAAAACTAGTTAGAATTTTTGGCTGGAACAATAATAATGAAAATGCCCACTGGCTTTTCCCTCCTTTAGCTGGAGTCTATTTCTGGCTTGCTTCTCTGTGCTAGCATTTGGCCCCTTTGAAATGACTCTCTTCCTTTGTCACTTCGGTTTTAGGCACTGCGCCAAATACATGCCTCTTCTTGCCTCTACCTCAAGCTCTGGTGGTTGGAGGAAAAGAAGCAGAAGTGGAAAAGCCTCTGGGTGGTGTCTTTTTAAGCTGTCTCTAGGTAATGGTCTCTAGGATGTGGGAGAGACTCTTCCCTCACAATCTAGATGGAATCCTTCACGCTGTGGCCAACCTGGAGAAGGAAAAGACTCTGAAAATGGAGTCCTCCTGGGGCAAACTTCACACCAAGGCTCAGGGGGAGGGAGCACGCCAGAGAATGTCTGATCTCATCTTCTGTTGTTTGATTTTTTAATACAGGACCTCTGAAGGAACTCCAACAGCTCAAGGGTGGCAAGATGGCTCTGGTAGGCCCTGCCCTTGTCCCTCATTCCCTCTGCCTTGCTGAAGACTGATTATAGCCCTAAAGCTAGCCCTCAAGCCGGTGATCTGGCCACTTCCTCCTCCTGAGCTGACTACCGAGGAGGTCCAGCTGGCAAACTCTTGAAGTCCAACAATCAGAAGCCCCCTTTGGCTCACGTAATTAACATGCCCAATTAAAATTAAATGCCTCATCCTAACTCGGGGTTTTCCCCTTGTACCTTGATAAACTGCCATGTGCCAAGTCTGTCTCCTCTTAAACAACAGGCAGTCCTTTGTCCCTTGGGGACAAACATCTCTGCCCCTCTTCCCTGTTCCTTTCTCTTTCCTCCTGTCCTTCTGTGTCTCATTTTGTAACTTGTTCCTGCCCTCTGGCCCTCTGGGACAAATAAATCTCCTTCATGCTGAGAATATGGTCTTGGGGTCACAAGCAGACATTTTTTCCTTTCAACTTCACATTGTCCAAACTGGATTCAAGGTTGATATGGATTAAGGTGGGCCTCCAACTCCTGTTCCTCCTGGTTCAAGAGCTTGGCTGACAGGCCTGTGCCAAAGACCACGCCTTCCAGCCCAGGTTATTGTGTACACTCCTACCTCAGACTAAAGCCAATCTCTCCATTTGTTTTTTTATTGTTCTTGGTTTTGTTCACTTTATGTTTCTGAAATAGGCCCTTACTCTTTGTTCCAAGCTGGCCTGTAACATACATGTACATAAACACACCAATATAAATAAGTGTCATAGAAAATTTAATAAGAGAAGCTTGCCTGCATGTCCCTCTGTGTCAGTGTGTGCTGGGTCCCCCTGGAACTGGAGTTACAGACTATTATGAGTTGCCATGTGGATGCTGGGAATTAAATCTGGGTTCTTTGGAAAACTAGCCATTCCTAACCACCTAGCCATCTGTCTCTCCAGCACCCAAAAAAGCTCTTAAGACTGCATGGTGGTACACACTAATCCCAGCACTCAGGACATAGAGGCAGGAGCATCTTGGCCTGCCTGGTATAAAGGGTGAGTTGCTTTATTGGTAGATGTATAGTATAGTATTGGTGGATATTATTGCTGGATGTCTGGAGGGAGAGAGAAGAAGTGGAGGAACATGTGATAAATTATATATATATGGAATTGTCAGAGAAATAAAAGGTATTCTAATAAAAACTCATAGCTTTCTTACCTCCACTCATCTCTCTTTGTATGAATCCAAACCAAGGTTGTAGAGCTTGTTTTAATGTCATTTTTTTCTTTTAACTTTTTTTTTTTTTTTGTATGTTTGTTGTTTTAGTAATGGTTTGTGTTGGTTACTTTTTTCTGTTGCTGTGAAACACCATGACCAAATACAGCTTGAGAAAGTTTACTTTGGCTTATGGATCCAGAGGGATATGAGGAGTCTATTATGGCAACCAAGCAGGCTGAAAACTCATATCCTTTCATGAAATCAAAAAGCAGAGAGAAAGCAAAATATAAATAAGATGAAGCCATAAATTCTCAAAGCCTCACCCCACTCCCACCTGGTGAGATACTTTCTGAAATCAATACCTCCTAAGCCTCCCCAAAGACAGTATCATCCAAACATCTTAACCTATGGGGGACATTTCTCTTTTAAACCATTACATGGAGGTTGGAGAGATGGTTCAGCAGTTAGGAGCACTGGCTGCTGTTCCAGAGGATACAGATTCAATTTTCAACACCTACATGGTGGTTCACAACTCTCTTTAACTCTAGTCCTGGGGAATCTAACACCCTCTGTCTTCTGTGGGTATGGCTTGTGAATGATGCATAGAAGAGATATATGTAGGCAAAACAGCTGTACACATAAAATAAATAATAAAGAGAAAATAAAAATGCTACATAGTTTTTGTTTGTTTAAAGACTGATTTTGTTTTATTTATTTTTTTCTGTGCATTGATGTTTTGCTTACATGTCTGTGAGGACACGAGATCCTTTGGAACTGAAGTTACAGACAGTAGTGAGCCACCATGTAGGTGCTGGGAATCGAACTCAGGTCCTCTGAAAGAGCATCCAGTGTTCTTAACTGCTGAGCCATCTTTCCAGTCCCCATCACATAGTTTTTTATTTAGGATGGAGAGTGAATACTTCAAACTGTGCCACTAATGAAAAAGAAAAAAACTTTTCTAAGAGAGTGCTTTTTGTTTGTTTGTTTGTTTGTTTTATAGAGTCGTCATACCATCTATGCTGGTAGGGATGAGAAATAATCCCTATAGGCTCAAGTATTTCAACACTTGGTCCAAAGTTGGTGCTGCTGATAGGGACCTTTAGAAGGTACAGTTTTGTATGTCAACAGAAACGTAACTAAATAACTAATCCTGCATCCTTTGTGAACCTCTGCTGGAAAGATTGAATAGAGTCACCGATGAATGGCTCTTAATTAGTTTGCATCCTCAATCATTATGGACATAGGACACAATATAAAATATTTTGTACTTGCTGTTGTGGTGCTGTCATTTCGTCTGCCTTCCACCTCTGCGTGACTCGCAGAGCTTCCCACGGCACCATCTTGGGCCAGAGTATCCAGAGGTTCACCACCTCCGTGGTCCATCGCAGCCACTACGAGGAGGGCCCGGGGAGGAATTTGCCATTTTCAGTGGAAAGCAAGTGGCGGTTGCTGGCTATGATGACTGTGTACTTTGGATCTGGATTTGCTGCTCCTTTCTTTATAGTTAGGCACCAGCTTCTTAAAAAATGAAGATATTTAATTCACTCCTTTAACAGAACGAAGATTGTTTAAGAGATGTGATCTGAAAAATGGATTAAACTCTTGAACTCCTATTACTGAATAAAATTGTAAATAAGGGGGCTGGAGAGATGGCTCAGTGGTTAGGAGCACCTTCTGCTCTTCCAGAGGACCCGGGTTCGATTCCCAGCACCCACATGGCAGCTAACAACTGTCTGTAGTTCCAGTTCCAGGCAAACACCAAGGCAAATAAATAAATAAATAATAAATAAATAAAGTTAAAAAAAATTGTAAATAAAAAAATATTTTGTACTTGCTTTATGATACATAATAGTGACTTTGGTATGGTTTATCTGAGATGTTCATAATGATGCTATTCTAGAATGTTTACTTTCTAGATGGTAAACCTAATTTAAAAAGTAATGCAAGATACTGAGCTGGGTGATGGTAAGGCACTCTTTTAATTCCAGCATTTGGGAGGCAAAAGCAGGGAGGAAAGGGTCTTTCTTTGGACTGCCAGTTTCCGAATAATGACACTGAGAATTTTTATTAATTGTGAAAGCTTGTCTGTAGCTTAGGCTTGTTCCTAACTAGCTCTTAGAACTTAAATTAACCTGTTTATACCCATCTATGTTCTGCTTTATGGCTTATTACCTCTCCTCTATTTTTTTTTTAAGATTTATTTATTTTATTAGATATACAACACTCTACTTTCATGTATGTCTGCATGCAAGAAGGCGGCACCAGATCTCACCATAGACAGCTGTGAGCTACCATGTGGTTGCTGGGAATTGAACTCAGAACCTCTGGAAGAGTAGTCAGTGCTCTTAACCTCTGAGCCATCTCTCCAGCCCCTCTTTTTTTTTTTTTTTAAGATTTATTTATTTATTGTGTACACAGTATACAGAAGAAGATATCAGATGTCATCATAGATGGTTGTGAGCCACCAGGTGGTTGCTGGAAATTAAACTCAGGACCTCTGGAAGAACAGTCAGTGCTCTCAACCTCTGAGTCATCTCTCCAGACCTAGTTCCTATTTCTAACAGGAAGTCCTACTTATTCTTTCTTGTGTAGCTATTGGTTGTTCATCTCTTTATAAAACCAATTAGAAGGTGCCTTGGACAGGACAGTGACACATATTCACATATTGTACAAAAAGATTATCCCAACAGATCTCTATGAGTTCAAGGCCAGCCTGGTCTACAGAGTGAGTTCCAAGACTCACACAGAGAAACTCTGTCTCAAAAGACAAAGAAAGAAAAACAAAAATGATGCAACAGAAATGATACAACAGAAATGAAAAGAAAAAAGAAGAAAGGGAGAAAAAGTAGCATAATAACAGCACCAAAACAAGGCAGCCTGTTGATGTGGGGCCCAGAGCATCTTGACTACATAACTGCCATGACAATGACAGGCTTAAAGAAAGCCAGACAGAAAGCCGGCTCCTGCTGGCAGCACCTGGTGGTACCAGGAAGAGTCTGTGAGAGCAGACACCATCCAGGGAGGAGCCAGTACCTAAGGGAAAATACTTGACATTCCAAACATTCCCTTCCCAGGAAAGGGACAGATAGTCTCCAGGTGCACCTGCTGATCTGCTGATAGAGAGCAAGGACGACTGTTAACTGAAACATCCCTAGAATCCAAAGCAACCAATGAATTCATAACAGACCCCTAGCCCCAGCTAGGACCAATCCCAAAGCAGTAAAGAGGGTCCCTAGAGCCCTCCCCTAATAAAATCCCTTGCCTTGTGCTGCTCAGGGTTGTTCCTACCCTACCACTATGACTGAGTGACCCAAGCTAGCTTATCAATAAAGAAACTCTTTGCTGCTGCATAGGACTAGTCTGGTTTTTTAAAACCTGTGCTTTAAAATATTTATTTATTTATTTATTTATTTATTTATTTATTTATTTATTTATTTGTTTGTTTATTGTGTATACAGTGTACAAAAGAGGGTACCAGATGGTTGTGAGCCACCATGTGGTTGCTGGGAATTGAACTCAGGACCTCTGTAAGAACAGTCAGTGCTCTCAACCTCTGAGCTATATCTCCAGCCCCAGGACCAGTCTTTTGGTGGTCTTTTTGGGGTCTGGACTCTGGGCACAACAGAGGCACAGGCCTGTAATGAGAGCACTTGGAAGGCAGAACCAGGAGGATTGACAGAAGTTCCGGGCTAGTTTAAGCTAGATAAGGAATTCCAGGACAAAAAAAGAGAAAGAAATGAGGGATGAAGTTATTCATGTGTAGTAGACAATAATTCTTTGCTTCAAACATGACAAGTAGGCCTGATAGATGGTCCCAGCATTCGGGAGACTGAAGCAGGAGGATTGTGAATTCAAGGCCAGGCAGGCCTGGTGCCACAGGCCTGCAATTCTGTGCTTAGTATGCCTAGGAAAGAATTGCTTCCAGTTTGGATTCAGTGAAAGGGAGGGCAGAAAGCAAGTGGTGAAGCCATGTACCGATGTCTTCCTCGATGACCCTCTCATATATGCACACCACAAAGGTACACATGCCAAATAATGATGAACCAAGGCTGTAAACCTAGATATCGCTGGACACAGGGGCAAGAGAATCGGAAGTTGTACCACACTGCCATCCTTATACTGAGTTTGAGGGCCATCCTAGGCTACATGAAACATGTGTGTGCATTCAAACACACAAATAAAAACATTTTTTAGACAAAGTACCCCATCTAAAAAACAAAAACAAAATCTGAGTTTCAAGCCAGCCTGGTCTACAGAGTAAGTTCCAGGCCAGCCAGAACTACACAGTGAAATCCTGTCTTGAGGGGCTGGAGAGATGGCTCAGCGGTTAAGAGCACTGTCTGCTCTTCCAGAGGACCCGGGTTCGATTCCCAGCACCCACATGGCAGCTAACAACTGTCTGTAGTTCCAGTTCAAGGCAAATAAATAAAGTTTTTTTTTTTTTTTAATTTTTTTTTAAACTTTATTTATTTATTTATTTGCCTTGGTGTTTGCCTGGAACTGGAACTACAGACAGTTGTGAGCTGCCATGTGGGTGCTGGGAATCGAACCCGGGTCCTCTGGAAGAGCAGACGGTGCTCTTAACCACTGAGCCATCTCTCCAGCCCCCATAAATAAAGTTTTTAAAAAAAAAAAAAAAAAAAAAAAAAAAAAAAAAAAAAAAAAAAAAAAAAAAAAAAAAAAAAAAAAAAAAAAAAAAAAAAAAGAAATCCTGTCTTGAAAAACAACAAAATACATGTTTGTTTGTTTGTTTGTTTGTTTGTTTCTCTTTAGAATGGCTTTCACATAGCCCAAGCTGGACTCAATGTAATTATGGATGATCTTGAACTTCTAGTCTCTTCTAGTCTTGATTCTGTCTCCTTGGTGCTGCTAAGATTATAGAAAGGCACCACCATGTCTGATTTAGAAGATTTTTATTTTATTTATGTGTGTGTGTGTGTGTGTGTGTGTGTGTGCGCGTGCGCACCTTCTGAGGCCAGGTAAGGGCTTGACTCTCCTAGAACCAGTGTTATGATCCTCCTGACTGGAAACTGAACTCAGGGAGAAGAGTCATTTCTCCAACCTCACCTATAATTTTATTTGTTTTGTTTCATTTGAAACAGAGTCTCTCTATGTATACCTGGCTGTCCTGGAACTCTTGGAGATGAGCTTGATCTCTACCTCTCAAGTGTTGTGATTAGAGGTGTGTCTCATCATCCACAGGTGTGCACTGTCACTCCCAGCTCCACGTATTTATTTCAAAGCTCACAAAGTCATAGCAATATGCAGCCAGAAAGGCTTCTAATTGCTTTATTTTTCATATTTCATTCTTTAAGATTTGTCCAGAGGCTGAAGAGATGACTGAACTGTTAAGCACACTGCTCATTCTTAAGGGACAGGGTTCAATTCCCAGACTGCTCACAATTGTCTGTAATTCTGGTTCCAGGGAATCTGCAACCTTCTTCTAGCCTCCATGGGTACTAGGTATGCAGGCAAAACACCCATACACGTAAAATAAAAATAAGGACTTATTCATATAGTTGCAAATATATCATTTTGAAATGTAGTTCCCTTAGAGATAAATAACTAGTTTCCTGACACCATAGAGTTGTCAGAAATATCTTCATTTTTTTCTTGTTTTTCTTATTTGTTTATTGATTGGAGGATTTTTATTCAGGGGCATGAAGGTAGAGAGAAACTGAATAAGGAAAGATCTGACTTCCCTAGCAGGGCAGATCTCCCTGGCCTCCTCTTTGCTAAAAAGACCAATTAATTTTGTTTGTTTGTTTTTGAGACAGGGTCTTCTTATGTTGCTTCAGCTGTACTAGAACTTATTGTATAGACCAGGCTGGCCTGGAACTCATGGAGATCTTCCTGCCTCTGTCCAACCTCCAATGCTGGGATTAACAACAGTGTGTGCCACTACCCAGCTACATTAATTTATTTTTGAGATAAGGCTTCATGTGTCTCAGGTTGGCCTCAAACTTTCTGTGTGTCCTTGGATGATCTTGAACTCCCAGTCTCAAGCCCTTTATCTCTCTTCCCTGGATTTTTAAAAAATATTTATTTTTATTTTATGTGAATTGTTGTTTTGCCTGCATGTGTAACTGTGTAAGGGTGTCAGATCTTGGAATTACAGACAGTTGTTAGCTGCATGTGGATGTTGGGAATCGAGCTCAGGTCCTCTGGAAGAACAGTCAGTGTTCTTAACCACTGAGCCATCTCTCTAGTCCTCTTCCCTGGATTTTAAGTGTAGGCCACCATACCCAAGTTGGTTAGTGCATCCTTACACTAATGCATTTTTTAAGAGCAAAGTTGAGGCCTACTAAAGATAGCTTAATGTGACCTTTAAATTTGATAGTTAAAAGAGAGATGGCTACCCACATGATGGAAGGAGACAGCTGACTTACACAAGCCGATCTCTGATGTCCATGTATGCTCTGGCATGTGCATGCCCACATACATAAACAATAATAAAAATGTAAAAGAAATGACCAAAGGGGGAAAAAAAAAAGAGAGAGAGATGGCACTCCAAAAGAAAGACACACCTAAGGGCATGAATGTGGGGTTGTCTATGAGAAATATATTTTTCTTCTGATATATATATATATATATTTTTTTTTTCAGACAAATTCCCACCATATAGCTCTGAGGGGCCTGGGAACTTACTATGTACACCACATTGGCCTTGAATTCACACAGATCCACTTGTCTTTGTCTCTTGAGTGCTAGAATAAAAGGCATGTACCACCACACTTTATGTACTTAGACCTGCCCCCCCAACAGGGTCTCTTATAGCCTCAAACTGTACTTGTACCCAGGATGGCTTTAAACTCCTGATCCTCCTGACTGAGTGCAGGGGATTACAAGCAAGTAGCATCCCACTAGGTTTTATTAGCCTTAGGATCAGAACCCAGGGTTCCCTGCAGTGCTATAGGTCATCATTCTACCAACCCCAGTGTCTTCAAGCTCTGGAAAGAAACTCAAGGAGATGCTTGATAATAAATGCCTGTTGATATGTGGGAAGAATTTAGACAAGGCTGGCTTCCAATTGTTTGTTCTCTGGAGTTAGCTGCTTTATTTCCTCCTGTTTCTGCCTCTGTTATACAGCCCTGCCTGTCCTGAAACTAGCTAGGTAGACAAAGGTAGACTCACACTCCCAGGGATTAGCCTGCCTCTGCTTGAGAGCTTGGCCTCAATGCTAGAACAGCCAACTTCTTTCTCAACTCTCTATGCAGTGCTTCTGTACTCTGGTAAGTTTGCAAAACTGAGCTGGGTGGTTACATGTATGTGGTTGTTCCAGGAAGTAAATCTAGGTCCTTATGCATTCTGGGCAATTATTGCTCTACCACTGAGCTGCAGCCTGCTGATCATCATCAGAGGAAATGTCCTCATGGACACAGAGTCCGAGAGAGTAAAGTAACTCTGTGGTCATCCAACTCCTAAGTTAGTGTGCTTACTCATTATTCTTACTGCCTCCAAGAGTCATCATCCAAGTATAGTTGTTTACCCGGCTATCTTTCAGTACCTTTCACACTTCTAGGATACTTCTCACACGCAATAAGAGCCTCAAGAAATGTCTTTGAAAGAAAGAAAAGCCGGTGGGGTACGAAATAGATGGAAACTTTGGATTCTGGCCTAGGGAAAAAGGCAACTTTGGACCTTTGTCAAGTGCTTTTCTCAGCCAAGACTGTGGGAAGGGCTAGAACCATTTCCAGAGACTTCCTCACCCCAGCCTTTGCCTCAGAACACACAACGCTGCTATTGCCCACTACAGAAAAGTACAAATTTAGAGGGTTCACAAGTGCTACAAGTTCTGAGCAGCTCACTAGTGCCACCTGCTGGTATAGAACAACATTGCTGATACTTTTCTCACCCAGGCTCTCCATAGGAAGATCTCTTCTGTAAAGAACTCATTGCACACTGCCCTGTTTTCTAACACTTACCATTCTCACTCACAGAGTACTTTGATATTTCCTTTTTTTTTTTGTCTACTTGATCTCTGACCCTGTTCTGGACAGTTGTCTGAATTTCAAAGCCTCAGTCTGTCTCTGATGGAAATGATGTGTAGCCCAGGCTGGCCTCGAACTCGTGATCCTCCTGCCTCTGCCTCCTTCAGCAAATCCTATCGGCGTGCGCCACCACAACCGGCTGATATTTCTGATGTTCCAACACACTGAGCTTATTTGGACCAAGCGAAGGTTTTTGTTTTTGTTTTTGTTTTTTAACATTTGTGTATTGTGTTTGTATGTATGCATTTGCCACCATGTCTAATGACCTGAGTTACATCCCAGGAGGAAGGAGAATCAGACATTGAAACATGAGTTTCACATGTGCATCTTGGTATAAACACACAAACACTAAATAAATAAATATCAAGGGACTGGAGGGATGGCTCAGAGGTTAAGAACACCAGTTGTTCTTCCTGAGGTCCTGAGTTCAATTCCCAGCAACCACATGGTAGTTCACAATCATCTATGATATCTGGTGCCCTCTTCTGGCCTGCAGGCATTCAAGCAGAACACTGTATACATAATAAATAAATAAATCTTAAAAAAAAAAAAAAGAAACATCAAGTAACTTTTAAAAAAGTTTCTGTGGTTTTATTATCCCTGCCTTGCTTACCACTGATGGGTACCACTGAGAACTATACTGGCGAGGCAGGTACAACCATAGATACACCCCCTCACTCAGGAACAAAGCATATATCTCATGTAATCCTACAATCCCTATTTCATCAATGAGTTACTGTATTATATGAATCGGTCTTGCCTAGGATTCTATAGTTCAATAACCAAAAATAATAACCAATCCATTCCTCTCACTTTTTTTTTAATTTTAAAACTTTTATTTTATTTATTTTAAACAGAGTCTCACTTAGCTTCACAAGTGTTGAAATTACAGATAATGTGCCACTAAGCCCTACTTCTTGTTTTGTTATTTTTTGTTGTTTTAGTTTGGGTTTTATTTTACTTTTTCACACAGGGTCTCACAATGTAGCCCCTCACTAACGTGGCACTCACTGTGCACTCACACTCAGAGAGATTGCCTTTCTTTGCCTCCAGCGTTGAGATTAAAGGCCTGTGCCCCCAAGCCTGTTCTTTTGTTTTTGAGTGTGAGAGAATCTCATTGTATATCTCAGACTGGCCCCAAATCAAGAGTCTTTTTGCCTCAGCCTTGTGAATACGGGAATTTCAGGAGTATGCCAGGACACAGCGATGTACCTTATTGTCCTGTGTCTACTTCGTCATACTTTTGCCAAGTCCTGTCTGTGTCCATGAGCCTACCTTTTTTTTAAAAAAAATATTTTTATTATATATGAATCGGTGTTTTGCCTGCATGTATAACTGTGTGAGGGTGTCAGATCTTGGAATTACAGACAGTTGTTAGCTGCCATGTGGATGCTGGGAATCGAACTCAGGTCTTCCGGGAGAACAGTGGGTGCTCCTAACCACTGAGCCATCTCTCCAGCCCCAAGCTTACCTTTTGACATCCATAATCTCCTTCCTTTCTTCTATTTTTTATTGATTCATTTGTTTATTTTTGGTTTTTTAAGACAAGGATTCTCTGTGTAGCCCTAGCTATGCTCAGACTCAGAGAACTGGAAGATCACTTGCCTCAACCTACAGAGTGCTGGGATCAAAGGCATGTGCCACTAACAAGTTTGACTTTCTTTCTTTGGTCTGCCTTGAACTCAGTGTGGCTTTAGATGACCTCGACTTCCTGATCTTGCAATCTCCATCTCCCGAGTGCTGAGATTGGAGGCCTGTGATTCCAAGATGTCTCCATAACATTTTTTTCTTTGCAAATTAGAATGTGTTCCCAGCTCCAAGAAAATGACTTCATCTCTAAAAAAGATTTCAAAGCTTCAGTCTCTATCATTTGTTCAACTGTTTCTTAAATGCTTTTATGAAGAATAGCCACTTTGAATTTAATTAAGTGTCTGCAATATCTATTGATGTGCTTTTTTCTTGTTCAACATATTACTGAACCAAAACAAAACACTGTCATGAGTTTTAAACAACTTGATTAGTTTCTGTTTTTCTTGTAACGGTATATCTATTCCACCATCCTTCCATAGTGACATATAGCTCAGACTTCTGGAACTTTCCAAGTTCACATACTTCCTCTGAACCAATGAGATGTTCCAAAAAGCAGAAGACTATGTGTTGTAAAATATTATTTTAACTAGGTAAAAATGTGTTACATTTGTTTATGCCGCAGCAGAATATTACTTTGACTGTGGAAAGGTGTGTTGCTTTTGCTTATACTGAATTTGTTTAATGATGTAAGGGTGTGTGTTTAATTATGTAAAGATGTGTTGCATCTGTTTCACCTTGCCTGCCCAAGGCATCTGATTGGTCCAATAAAAAGCTGAATGACCAATAGCTAGACAGGAGAGGAATACACAGGGCTGCCAGACAGAGAGAGAGAATAAATAGGAGAAAGCTAGGATTGAAAAAGAGAGAGGAGGGGCTGGAGAGATGGCTCAGCGGTTAAGAGCAACCGTCTGCTCTTCCAGAGGACCCGGGTTCGATTCCCAGCACCCACATGGTGGCTAACAGCTGTCTGTAGTTCCAGTTCCAGGCAAACACCAAGGCAAATACATAAATAAATAAATAAATAAGTTTAAAAAAAAAGAAAAAGAGAGAGAAATTAGAGGAGGAGAAGAAGGGAGATGCTGGGGTAAGAAGCCAGGCAGCTGCCAGCCGGCAGACCCCAGAAGCAGTGGAAGAAGACACACAAAAGCAAAGCAAAAAAAAAAGCTTCAAGGCAAAAGGTAGATAAAAAAGAACAGGTTAATCTGTAATGAGATCTGGCGCCCTCTTCTGGCCTGCAAGCAGAACACTGTATGCATAAAAAAAATAAATCTTTAAAAACAAAAACCAAAACCCAATTAAGTTAGAAGAGCTAGCCAGAAATGAGCCTAAGCTAAGGCCAAGTATTCAAAACTAATATAAGTCTCTATGTCATGATTTGGGAGTTGGTACATCTATGTACCTCCATCCTCAGCATTTCTGAATCTCTGTTCCACTTACATACAGCCAAGCTTTACCCTTCCATTGTAGCCTGAAGTTTCTGGCCTGTATGGGCCTGTGGTTTGCGGGAATCTTTCCCACCTGCGGTCCTGCAGAGGCTTATAAAATAATTACTCAGAGGCTAATATCAATTACAAATTGTTTGGCCTATGGCTCAGGCTTATTGCTTGCAGCTCTTACAACTTTACTCAACCCATTTCTATTAATCGACGTATTGCCATGTGGCTCCATGCCTTACCTGAGTTCCTTTACATCTTGTCTACTGGGTAACAGCCTGCATTGTCTCCCTGTGACTCTGTCCTCCTTCCCCTTATCTCTGCTTGGATTTCTCCACCTACCTCCAAGCTGTCTTGCCATAGGCCAGAGCAGTTTCTTTATTAACCAATGGGAAGTCATAGAGTACAGAAAGCCATCTTGCATCACTCCCTGTAAGAGAAAAAGAGATGAAAGGCCTGTAATTCCAGGACCCGATGGAGGAAGGGGACCAGATTCAATGTCATCCTTAGCCTATAGTCATGTATACAGGAGGTTCTGTATTAACCCCCCCCCCAAAAAAAAAAAACCCAGTAGATGTCATGTGGTAGTGTATGCCTTTAATCCCAGAATTTGAGAGGCAGGGGCAGGTGAATCTCTGAGTTTGAAGTCAGCCCGGTTTACATACTGAGTCCTAAGATAGCCAAAGCTAAGTAACAAACCCTGTGTCAAACAATAAAACAGCTGGATGTCACTTGGTGATTCATACCTTTTCTCTTTTTATAATATATGTGTGTGTGTGTGTGTGTGTGTGTGTGTGTGTGTGTGTGTGTGTGTTTTAGACAGGGTTTCTCTGTGTAGCCCTGTAACTTGTTCTATAGACCAGGCTCTGGCTTTGAACTCACAGAGATCTGCCTGCTTCTATCTCCCAAGTGCTGGGATTAAAGATGTGCATTGCCACTGCTAGGCAATTTAATTTTATTTAATGTGCATTGGTGTTTTGCCTGCATATTTCTCTGTGTGAGGGTGTTAGATCTCTGGAAACTGGAGTTACAGACAGTAGTGGGCTGCCATGAACTGCCATGTGGGTGCTTGGAATTGACCCAGGTTCTCTGGAAGAATAAATAGTCAGTGCTCTTAACCGCTGAGCCATCCCTCCAGCCCCAGGTGACTCATGCCTTTAATATCAGGAGATAGAGGCAGGCTAATCTCTAAGAGGGTAAGAGGAGACAGAACTACATAGTGAAATCTTTTTTTTTTTTTTTTTTTTTTTTTTTTTTTTTTTTTTTTTTTTTTTTTTTTTTTTTTTT
>PVIH01024541.1:0-22533 GCA_004025045.1 Sigmodon hispidus | reverse complement strand
TGTATATTTGGTATTTCTTAAATTTATTGTCAAAATTTAAAATAATTATATGCAAATGATACATCTTGAAAAAATGGAAATATTTTTTAATTCCTTTGACTTAACTTTTTCTCAAATGGATAAAGTGCTGCACTAAAATTTAGGTTCTAATAAATCCTCAATAATAATGTTGAGCTAAAGATTAAATTCTTCATATTTTATATATTATATTTAACTTCAGTATCTAATAAAAATAAGTGCTAAAATGATAGAAGGTATTGAGATTAAACTGATTTTTTTCTTTTCCTCAGGCAAATAGAGTTTATTTTAAAAACATTAATTCAGTGGCAACCCAGTACATATTACTGGCTCATAGGAAAAACTGTGGATTTAATCTGGTTTCTGAAGGCTGACAAATGACTTACAAACATCCTAGTCTGGGAAATGCTCCTGCTGCTACTGTTAAGACTTATTGGAAAGTTAAAAGTAAAAGGAGGCTGTTGATTTTAAATGAATGTATATAATTTTGTTTTTCTACCTTTCAGAACCAATGAGTTTATCAAGCATACTTGACAGAATGAGATAATTTATAGTATATGAAGACTAGGGAGAATACTGTGAAACAGGATAGGTGAGAATTTCTAAAATATGTAAAGTTTAATTATGGAAAAACAAAAAAGCTTATTTAATTCAATGTTACATAGAGAAAACATTTTTCTACTTTATAATTAAAAAGTCTTGTGTTTATTTATTTGATATATAGCATGTATGTTCATCATGTCAGTATTTATTGAATAAAATCATCATGGAAAAAATAATTTAAAACCAAAAATCTAAGAACAATTAATGTACCTGGACATGTTTTTTGGTAACCCCCCCTGAATGTTTCCTTCTTTTTTCCAAGCTCATTATTCCCTTGCACACGGCCAATAATCATATTTAGTATCACCATAAAAAACAATACATACAATTTATACAAGGCTCTATTTTATAAATACTTGAAATGTATTCTTGCTGAAGTATGCAAAAGTGTACTAAATAGAAAAACCAGTAAAGACTGATTACTTACTACCAAGATCAGATCATCAAGAAGCTAATTAAAACACTTGACATATTTTAAAGAAAAATATATTTATTTTTGTTGAAGAATCATTAAGTAATAAAGGCATGAGAATTCAGTTCACATATATTAAAATGGTGACATGGATGTTGGCATTAAAGACATATTATAAAAAGAGAAAAATAGTATTAAAGGATTTGTAACAATCCCAATTTATCATCAGACATGTCATTTAGAGGATTTGTGAAATGAGTAGTGTGACATGACTTAAGAAGAAAGATAGTATTTAAAAAGAACAATGCATACTTTTGAGCACTGACTGATTGACCTAATTTTACTTAACCCCAGGTTTTGGTCTTTACTCTTTCCAAATTGTTTTTTCAAACTACCTTCTTCAAAGCTTATATGAATTATTTATTGAAAAGCATTACAATATCAAGTAGAATGATAATTTTTGATAATTATAAGATAGGAAAAGTAAATTAAAACTGGCCTAAGTCATGAGGAAGAAAAACAAATGTATATTCCTCTAAAGGTGTGAACTTTTCCTGGAATATGTTGAGGGAACTGAAACATTTTCAATATAATTTTATAATGTTATGGAATTAAATGTATTTCTACACATACTTATGTACTTTGACTCAGTAACTTTAAAAAACCATATGTAATCATGCAGAAGGATTTTAACAGTAAAATCCATGAGAAATTTCATGAAAATAGACAATTTCCGTCACATGAATACTCATACTATATGTTTTATGGTATAAGAAACCAAGAATAGCACCCAAACATATGTCTCATATATGCTGAGAAAGTTTTATTTTTACTTCTTTCAACAGGTCATAATCAGTTTTACAAATATTATAATCGTTTCTAAAAGGTATTAGAAATGTAGAGTACATAATTTTTAAATTCTCATGTACCCAGTATAGTTGTAAAACTAACTCAAAGGCCACCAACATCAAAGCTATGGTCATGTCTATGTAAGTAGTACCAAGTTTGAACACTGTTGATTTTAATGTGAATAGCTATTGAAGAGAATTGTTTTTCAGTCTTCTTCACAGTACTAAGTATCATCAAATTTATTAGTATAAGCTTATGTTTGACATTAGTGTGATAGCAACAATTAAATTTAAAAAAATCCAAATTTCCATTTGAAATATTTAATTTATATGAGAAAAGGATACTAATACTATTTTTTTTAAAAAAATCTTATATGATATGAAATGCAATATAATCGTTACACCTGGAATTTCAAATTAATAGAAATTTCTATTTACATTATATAGTATAAAATAGCGTACAGGGTTGTTTTAAATGTGATCTTTGTACAGTGATATCATGCTTCCAACTCCCAACCTGCCTGATTGGTTCACTGAAGGTCAACCAATCACATTTAAGAACAAAACCCAGTGACCTCTGCAAAGACATGGTATGACAGATGAACATAAATGTTCATAAAAATAATTTATAGGGTGTCTAGTTTTATGAGGATATTTTAAGTGATATTATAACACTATATGTAAAAAACAAGTGGCTAACATGAGGTTAAAAGTCCTATTGTGTCTGGAAGGCACTATTTTTTCGGAATGAAATCATCTATTCCTTCTAGGTCTTATAATATTTCTGCATCCTCCTCCACATAGTATCCTGAACAATGAGGGGAGAAGTTTGATGCAGCCATCAAATTTAGGACTGAGTGTCTCAGAATCTTTCCTCTCTTCACATTTTACAGTGTTTGGCCAGTGTTTTAGTTCCCATCTACTGTAGAAGTTAGCTTATCTGATACTAGCTGAATGAGACAATGTTCTACAGGTATAGCAGTATAGGACATTTCATTGCTTTGGTCCCATAGCAGACATTTGTTTTTCTTCTATGTCTATGGCCTATCCAATCTAAAAATCAATGCTACCTGATTAGTATCAGAAATGAATTGCAACTTGTAGAACGGGCCTTAATTTCAACCAGAGAAAGGTTGATTATGGTCACAAAGTTTGTGCACAGATTATATCAGCAAATACTACATGGAGTTCAACATTTTGGACCACCTATTTTGTAGCTGAATTTATGACAAACTTCCCCTTTTTACTGTGAAGAGTACCTTTCAGTACAAATGAACAGTAGTCAATAGGGGGTCAAGACTAATTAGGTTTCTGCTTGACTTCTGCATGTGAAATGAAATATGTAAAATTTGTCTTCAACAGTAGGGTCTTGCTATAATTTTGTTCAGAGAAACAAACAAAAATAAAACATGGTAAAAAGTCTGAGGCATTTGGGGATTCCTATGGTGCCCCATTTGGCCAATTACTAAACTAGAGGGAATTCAATCTTTTTTTAAGTTTTTTTTTTTTTAATTTAAAAGATTTTTTTAAGTTTACATACCAACCCCAATTCCCCTTTCCTCCCCTCCTCCTACTAGTTCCCAGCTTCTCCCCACCCTACCCCTCATCCACTTCTCAGAGAGGGTAAGGACTCCCACAGGGAGTCAATATAGTCTGCATATCAAGTTGAGGCAGGCCTAAACCCATCCACCATTTGAAGGCTGAGCAAAGTATCCCTCTATAGGGAATGGACTCCAAAGAGCCATTTCATGCACCAGAGATAAATCCTGGTCTCACTGCCAGAGGCCCCTCAATCTGCCCAAACCACACACTGTCTTCCACTTTCAGAGTGGCTAGTTTAGTTCCGTGCAAGTTTCCAACTGTCAGTCCATAACCAATGAGCTCCCAGTAGCTCAACTCTCTCTATGGGTTTTTCTCATCATGATCTTGACTCCTTTGCTTATATTATCCCTCCTCACTCTATTTGATTTGCCTGAAAATTCATTCTTAATGCTGAAATTTTTGCTTTGTGAAAACAAAATTTGAAATTGGAACATTGTCTCCCCATAGTTTGGTGAGTACATTTAGATTTTTGATTTTTTGAGTACATTAGATTTGCATTTTTATTAAAAATTCCAACCACAGTTCTTCCCCTCTCCTAGCTCTGACCAACTGCCCTCTCCTTAAGACCCACTCTACCTCATTTTCAGAAAAGAGAGGGCCTCCAAATGACTACAGCCAAACAGGACAAAACAAGATACAATATGATAAGGCAAAAGCTGGGCAGGGAAACCCAACCAGAGGAAAAAAGTCTCAAAAGCAGCTGAAAGCATCACAGATACTCCTGTAAGGAGTCTCACACAAATACCATGCTAACAACCATAACATGTATACAGAAAACCAGGTATAAACCCACTCAGGCACTATGCTTCCAAATTCAGTCTCTGTGAGGCTTGTGAGCCACATTTAATTATTTCAGTGAGCCATGTACTCCCAATATTCTACATGCCCTCCCATAGCTTCAGACGTCTCTCCCTTTTTTTCATGGGTTCCCCAATCTCCAAAGTAAGGGGCGAATTGAGATGTTCTCTTTCTGCACAAGGTCTGGCTATGGGTCTGTGCTCCTAATTCCCATGTGCTGGCCAGGGAATTCTTTTGATAACTGAACAAGACACCAATCTATGAGTATAGCAGACTATCATTGAGGATCATTTCATTGACTTTGTCTCCAAGTCTTATATAATTTGTGCAATCCTGTTTCTGGTTCCATGCAGTAAAGGTACTGCACTCTTTTTAGCTGGCCTGAGCACTAAGTCAAGACAAGCGTTGATTAGCCACTCCCACAAGTTCTGTGCAACCATTTCCACTGAACATCTTCCAGGTAGGATAGATTGTAGGTGGAGGTTTTATGGCTGAATTGATGCCCACATGTTCCCCAATTCATTCTCTCTCTCTCTCTCTCTCTCTCTCTCTCTCTCTCTCTCTCTCTCTCTCTCTCTCTCTCTCTCCCCCTCTCCCTCTCCCTCTCCCTCTCTCCTCTCTCTCTTCTCTTCTCACCCCATACTCTCATTCCATCCCTTCCCCAACATGACCTCTTCTGCCTCTGACTTCCATGCATGCAATCCCCAGTTCACTCACAAATGTATTTCATTTTTGTAAATACTGTTTTTATTTTTTTCTAAGCTGATATTACTGGGGAATAAGACTGTAAAATAAACATGAAAAAGAAGAGGTCATGTAGCTTCATCAGAAATGTAGCAGTCTTTCATAGAGTTGTGGAAAAAGCTGTCTGAGGTGTTGCTACAGATGTCTTTTTAAAAGGTGCCTGAAAGTGTCAGGTTTAATAGCTGAGGAATCTATGTACTTTTGTTTGATGTTGAATTCAAGGGCAAAGTCCTGACTTATTTGCCCAGAGCAAATCTGTTATGTGAGTGAAAGCTTCTATTTTTAGGTACAATATTTCAGGAATTTTTTGAGAGAATATTACAGATGAAAAAAATATTAAACTAAACTGAGACATGTAAAATAATATGTTTTTGTGTGGTTCATGGCATGGGAATTAAAATTCATAGGACTACTTCTTAAAATTATAATTTAAGTCAAATTGGAAATAAAAAATACTATTAAACTATGCAACTCAAAAAATGATGATTTAAGAAGATTGACTTGTGAAGTTTGCATGCCTGTTAAAGAACTCCAAAGTAATACAATAAGTAGTAAAAATTTGTCATTATTAACAAAACACAAATGGGATCTCCATCAGAATGCAATAAAAAAAATCTAAAAATAAGTGAATTAGGGAAATATAGTTTAAATAAATGATTCAGTGTTATTGATAATATTTTTGCAAATTAAAGTGACACAATATTTGTAAATTCTAAAAAAAGATAGGTGTTCATATTTGTGATAATAGAGAATTAATATAAAATACAAAATACTCTATTAAACTTTTAAATCGTAAGAATTATATTTATGCACTTTTGTAAAGGTTAACATACATTTTACATGCTTTGAACTATTTTCATTATCTCATTTTTTTAAATGTATAATTTTTCTTCTTATTATCTCCAAGGACTTAAGAATATCCAGTATCTATAAAATTTAAAAATATAGTGAGTTGAAATTATAAAGAAAAATAAAATGTCCTGAGTAGCCACCTAAAAGCATAGAGAGATGTCATTATATATGCCAATGTTCAAATGTAAATTCCTCAACAAATAATAAAACAAATGTGAAATATAACTAGATAGGGAGGCAAAGAATATTACAGCCTGATATTACTCTAATTTAGCAATAAAAAAGCTATCCACTTTTCAGGACATAACAAAGTATGCCATCTGGTCTTGCCAGCTATAAATATTAAATATGGAAAGAAAAAGGACAAACAAAGCTAATATAAGCATTGAGTAATTTTGCAAATTCATAAAGAATCAAAGGAAATCAAAGAGTCATTATAGTCTCTAAATGATTCTAAGTGTAATTTGCTGATAAAAAAGAGTTGGCATCACTTCATAATTTACAAAAGAAGATAGAAGACAGATGTCAGAAACAGATGCACACTTCCCAGAAGGGATAAGAAGGAATGCTGGAGCAAATTGGGATCCTTTAAAAACATCCTAAATCAACCACAAGAAAATAAAGCCCTAAAAAGCATGAGCTTCTCAGAGTTGGTTTAATCATCTCATCCTATTGATACAAACCACTGGCCCATAGATTTTCAAGTGTGAAAGTGTCAAAATGAAATTGAAAAGTTTTTGGTGGTCTACTGCTCTCAGAACATTCTTCTAGAACAAAATAAAATATTTTGATATTAAAAAAGATTATTAACTTCAGAGATACATTTTGTGAAGTGTATAGTTGCATACACAAGTCAGATTGTTGATACATTCTGCAGAAGATGATAGGAAAAGAATGCTTCTTATCAAATAACCCTTCTCTATTGCATTGGTCATTCATTTATCTAAAGATGTTTGAGACCTCATTCTAATTATAATTTCAGACATAATACAAATGAGGCTTTCTTAGAAGTAAAATAAAGATGTTATGCTAGAATGATAATCAAATGCAAATAGGAGTACTTTATCACATTCCAACATATACTGGCATTATTTATTTGAATGCACAAATGCAAAGTATTTGTCTATGTATTTTCTATGACCACCAAAATGAGCTGAGAACAATTTTACTTTCTATTTCCATTAACTATATTTCTATGTACTATATGCATAGTCTCCTACATAAATTGAGTTCATGAATAGATTCATAAATAAATGTATGTATGTGTATATATTCACAACATATGTAAAATTGTTTATAGTAGTATCTGACACCATTAAATACATGGAAAAATTTTATAAAGCAATAATTTTATATTTGTAGAATTATTTTGTACTTATTTTATATTCTACTTCATACTCAAAATAAACAAAAATACTGGAAAACATTTTACAAGTTAAAAAAAAATGATCACAAAGCCTTTCCTGTTACCTACTGGACCTAGTGATCTTCATCTTTCAGGACCAGCTGTTCAAGTCTAATCTTTTCTACTTAGTTCTTTATAGAGAGACAAGGTCAGACAAATCCTCAACCCCTTTGAACTTGCACAATACTTATTGTCAATTTAATTTTTTATAAACCAACTTTGAACAAACAAAGTAGCATAAAAGCAAGTACTGAGTCAAATAAAGTATTTTATTTTATTTAATAATTTTGTTTGCATTCTCCTCAAAATCTTTTATTTGCAGACACATATTCCAAGCATATTTTAAGTTATACTACATGGAAATTTAATTAACATTTATTACTTCTCCTATACTATAGAGGTATAGATTGATAAATATGTAACAACTGTGAACAACAATTCTATTAAGCTGCTACTATTTTTTCTTTTAGGCATATAAAAAGTTTTATTTTCTCATTCTGGAGATTCCATGTATAATGTATTAATGTATTAGCTTCCCTCTCTTGTATCTATTTACTTCTCATCCCACAATCATTTGGCACCAATTCCTGCTGTACTATTAACAGTGGTATTAACAGGAACATACTTGTTTAAAAACAATGAGCATTTAAAAATTTTACCTTATTTGAAAGTTCATACATCCTTATATTATTGAGCCATTCACTGCTATAAACTTTCTACTAAAAAGAGACAAAGACAAAGAAAGACAAACCCTCTTTACCATCCCCTGATAAACTACTAGTTTGTTCATTTCTTCATGATGCTAGTATTTTGTTTGATTATAAAGAAAAAAATTCCCTAAGAGCCCATCTTTCCTTCACAGCGTTTACTCCTATCTTAATTATCATGGGAAGTAGGTAAAGTTTAAATAGTTTCTCCAAAGCTGTGACTTTAGGTTGCACCCTCAGTCTATGGTTTCCCACTGCTAGTTGGGCGATCCTTATCTATTAAGCTGCTACTATGTATAAGATGTGATATTAATCTAAGTACTAAGTTTATGAGTTTAGCTGTGACAATTCATGAGTATCACTTTTGGGGAGAATCCATAAAGTGATCTGGCATCAGATACAGCAAATACAAAGTTTTTATTCTCTAAAAAGTCATAAAACACAATCGCCTGCCACAAATCCTATTATTAGGTATAATCAGCATTGTGTGTGAATATGTCTATATATAAATAATGTCATGTTTGGTCTATTAGAATACTTGGTTATATTTAGTTTCTTAATTAAAAATACTGTGTCTTTCATTCTCTAGGCTTTATAAGATTAAATAACAAAATTATATGTCTCCTGGCTTGTATATATGTGTAAATGTACATACACTCATACAAACACATATTATAATAAAACAAATGAAATCTAATATTGAAATGTTTCTTTCTCATATTTTCTCAAATTTATATCCACATATTGCACACAATTTTATGCTTAGCCATACACAATAGTTGAGTATAAAAATATATTCCCCTGTGTACTATAGTTAAAAGTTTCTAGCCTGGACTATCCTCATAGTCTGGACCTGACCAAAGCTGTTTAGCTTTGCCTAGCTCTGAGGTCCCAAAAAACCACAGAGAAGCTTATATTAATTACATGCCATTTGGCCTCTGGCTCAGACATATTGTCATCTAGCTCTCTCTTCTGAACCCTTTTCTATAAATCTGTCTTGCTACATGGCCTGTGGCTTATTGGTGTTGCTTGCAGCTTATTCTCTCAGCATCACTTTCTGACTTCACTCCCCATTTCCTTTACTTAACCTCAGATTTCCCACCTGCATCAAAGATGCCTTGCCATAGGCTAACAGGGTTCTTTTATTATCCAATGATTATTTATAGCAAATAAAATGAAATCTCACATCAGTGTACTACAATCTTATGTGAGGAATTCTTTTTAGACAAAATTTTTAACCACTATAATAAAACAAGAGCTACAATATTGTGTTTATATGAACTATAATCAAATGTACAAGAGCAATCTATGTGTATCATAGATTCAGATAAATGGTTACTACTGGATGCTGCAAGTTGAAATTTCTTAATAAAACTTTTCTCACACTAATTGAAATAAGTCTCATTAAATAAAATCAAAGATGGAATGTATATAAATATTATTTTTATGGAAGTATAATTTATCTTCATAAGGTGTGTTATAGAGATGCTATAGGAAAGAGTTATATTTACAGACACCTGCATGTGCTAAGTGTCTTTGAGGTCTCCATCAATATTCAAGGGAATATAAAAGTAATGAAAAGTTGAGAACATATACCTGGCATTTAGTCTTTATCTGAAAGTATTTAAAATGTCATGATAACACTAAAAGGGTTACATAAAAAGCTGGTTTGTTTAGAGGAGACAGTGAGAACTTGATTTTGTCTTTACTCATTTCATTGAATTATTTGGAAATGAAACATACTTGATAAATATCAATAGATCTTTTTATTTGGTCTACATTCATTTTTTAAAGACTACATCTTTTGCCAGTAGTACATATCTCAACTCAGGGCCCCTACCTTTTCCCATCCTCTAACATTCCTAATATATTCTAATGCATTTCTTACTACTCTACTACTACTTAAATTTTAGAAGAAAGTACAGTCAACATAAAGGTTTTTTTTCTACCTTTTTTGAAATATTATGAAATAAAAATACTGGTTTCTTTATCATGTAATGAGAATTTGTCAAAGAAGATTGATGGTTTTAAGGTTTTGATATGAGAATTTAATCTTTTTTTAATAACTGTTTATATATCTGTAATACAATGAGTTAAAATATGTTTGTTGAGGAGATAAATAGGAATAATAACTTTATAAAATGTTATTGTATAAGCCTTTGAACTACAAAAAATGTAATCATGACAAAGAACCATAAATACAATAGTAAATTGTTAAATTATTGATATATTTCTTTGATATGTATAACATAATGTTTATACATGACAGGTGAACCAATAAATACAGGTGTTTATGTGCAATTTTTTACAGAATAGTATATTCATTTTGGAGATTCTTTCACCTCTGTACTTCCCATGTGACATGCTGCTTCATTTTACTACATGTGTGCTCAAGGATGTAAATTATATCAGACAAATTTGACATTTGATATTATGTTCTTGGCTATCTTGTCATACTGTAGTAGCAAGTATTCTGAGCTACTAGCAACTAACATGTACTGGACTGACCTTTGCCTGAAAAGCAAGACCTAATAATAATTAATACTTCAATAATCTATTTCAGAAGCAATGTATGTATGAAAGAGTGATTGCTAGTTGACATAATTTTTGATATAAAATTGGCATAAATACAATGCAATGACAGAAGTGACAATACAATTTTTAAAAATGTGAGTTATGTTAAATTGATGTACTTTTACAGATGATTGGAAATTCAAAGAAATTCTGGGGAAAATTTCTTCAAGAGTCACAAAGTTATTACATTTATGCATATATTTGAAATGTGTTTTGTGTACCATTTTATACATTTTTGTACATTTATTTAAAAAAATCAATTCTAATTTTTAAATATTTGTCTGAGTTTATTTGGATTTTATTAAGTCCACTATAATTAACATATAACTAATAATTCATTAATATTTAAATACCTGACAAATACTAGTTTCTCAACATTTATTACACAATTAAAATATCTCATTAATTTTACATTTATAAATATATTTTATTAATTTTCTCACAATAGAAGTGTGGTGATATATTGTATATTTAATAAAAATAATATTGAGTATTGGTGTACAGAATCACACATAGCAAAGCCATGAGGGTCAGGAAATGGTGGCCCATACCTTTAATCTTATCACTCAGGAGACAGAGATTCCTCTGAATCTTTGTGAGTTCAAAGCCTAGCAGTCAGACACATGCTATTAGTACCACCACTTGGGAGGCAGAGACAAGAGAATCTCTGTAAATTAAATATCATTCTGTTCTACAAAGCAAGTTCCTGGACAGCTAGGAGAGAAATACAGAAAATCCTGTCTTATCAAAACAAAACTAAAGGCTGGAAAGATGACTCTGTCCTCTAATATTACAGACTATTTTTATTGATATACAATATATCAACACATAGTAGTCATTATATTATTTGAATAATTATATCAATCAAAAGTAATAGTGATATTAGAAGTAAAGGATAATAAAATAATTTAAATCCCAGTATGTAATACAGGGATTCATATAGAAATTTAAATTTGTTTAAAAAATTTTTGTATTAAACTAATTAAAATCTTGTGAGTTTTGGTAAATAATAAATTGATAGGTAAATTGATTATAGATCATTTTTAGATTGTAGATAGGTGACAGATATTAGATTAATGGTAAATAGATTGTATAGATAGATAAATAGATGATAGAAAGACAGAAGTTAGATAATAGAAGATAGATGATAGAGAGATGATAGAGTAGATAGATAATAGACATAAGGGTGAATAGAAATATTGATTATATATACATAATAAATACATACATGCATCAATACATATATATGAAGACAAGAGACAAAATGTATTTTAGATCTGTTGTCTTTTTCTATAATCACAAGCCTACAAAACAGTTTCTAGAGATGAAGCAAAATAATAATCCTCAAATGTCCTGAACATTATTAAATCACTCTAAGTGGCATTTCAGCTAAGTTTGAAAAGAAGTTATATTGTATCTTTGAAAGTATGAAATTTGCACCCCAATATTACAAAGAAGGATTGATATAAAAGAGAGTAGTTGGTGAACTCACATATTAATGGATAGATTTCTTAAGAGAAGAGCCATATACACTGAGTTATGTCCAGGATTTGGGGAAAAATTACAGCCAATAACAAACTAAGAAAGATCTTGTTACATATAATATACATATATATGTAATATATATACAGATATATATATTACATATATGGATATGTAATATATATACAGATATATATATATATTACATATATGGAATTAGTAAATATCAAATAATTTGAGCACAACAGCTCCAATTTGCTTTAGAACCAAAAAACTCAGGACCTTAGGAGATAGAGAATATCTACTTGTGACTTGAGTGAAGAAATTTATATTTTTTTTTCTACATCACAACCTTTGCCTTACACAATCATTCATCATGCCATTCTTCATCTCTCCTGCTCAAGGAATTCTTTCCACAACTCTTATCTAATGATGCATTGTAAAGCTTACATAGTTGTACTACTAAAGAAAGAACAGACAAAATATCAGCAATAATGGGTTTTGTTAAGTTTAATAAATGCAAAGAAGCATAATATGCACTCAAGTACAGAGAAAAACATAAGAAAAAGCATAGGGGACACATAGGTGATACCATTACAATGATAAAGGTTCAGCATAGCATGAGATTTGTAAGAGATATAAACTAATCTTAACCACAGCAGCAAGTTTTGAAAAATTGGATATATTAACCAATGTTTAATAATATCCACATTTTTCTCTAAAGTGGGGCATACTGATAGTTTGCTATAGCACAGAGAATGTACTCCGTGTGAATGAGTAAATGTGAACACACAAAACCAACAATACAGCTGGGTGCACTTAATGATCATTATATAAAGATATTGAAAGGAACAATTTTATTTATATATTATCAATAAAATGTGTAATATTTAAAATATTAATTATAAAGAGCAAATATGATACAAATTTGTTATTAATTCCTGATTTGACAAAATTGCTTTTTTAAGAGTCATAAAAAATTAAAAATATATAATTATAATGATTTAAAAAAAACTGAGCTGGCTTATTTTCCAAAATTATTCTTTGATCTGCTTTCTGTTTTGTTTTGTATTTTTATATGTATGTCTGTGTCCATTTAATAACATCAATTATTGGAGAAATGAAAATCAAGAGTGAGAAGTTAACTCAACTTCTTACTTGATTGACCTGTAAGCAAGACTGTGGGAAATTTTCTTAATTACTGATTGACATGGATAAGTCCAGACAATTGTGGGAAGCCATAATCCTGGATGGATGTTCTGCATCATATGAAATTGAGGTTAGGAAAGCTGTGTGTAGCAAGCACATTTAAAGGTTCCTCATAGCCTTTGCGTCAACTTCTTCCTTCAGGTTTCAAAAATCTCACCTTAAATCTCCTTTAATAATGGACCATGACACAGAAATCTACATGAAATAAATCCTTTCCACCTGAAGTTGCTTTTCCTTATGGTATCAATAAAAACTATAACTAAGATACTTAACTAGTTTGTACTCACCAAAATACTCAGGGTAAAATTTATTATTTCTTTTAGGAAAAATGTAATAAATTTATAAAACAAAGGTATACTATGCCACCGATTTTTTTCCTAAAACCTTAATAATAATCTGGAGAATAATCTACGGAAGGGAAAAAATATAAAATATTAGTCTCTTCAGTTTAAAATTCTATATTGTGAAAATATTCCCATAATCATAAATATGTAAAATATAATATACATAAATATAATATTTTGCTCATATATTGTCATCAAGCTAAGATACATCTTGTTATGCTATTAATATATTTTCTCAAAGGAGAAAGGAGAAAAATTTGTGTATGAGACTAGTAGACCACATGACTGAAGGCATGTGTTATGGCTTCAGTGGATTTAATCACCAATATCAGAACATGAAGTTTGACTCAACAATAAATTTTATGGCTCCTTTTACAAACTTACACTTACTCCTAAAAATTAAGTCTTGTAAACACACACACACACACACAATTTTATTTTTGGAATTATTATATGTATTACAATTGAATTGCCAAAACTATAATATTGAACATATATAGATATATATTCTATATGTATCAACATTTATTTCTTTTAAAAAGTGATGTTGTGTTTTTTTTTTTAAACTTTGGATCTACCTGGCTTTTGTTTTGTTAAATTTTTCTTCTTATTACTTTTAATAATTTTCTAAATTTGTATTCCATACATTGTTTAATTTTTGTTGCTCCTTACTTTGTACTGATCTGATATTAATAATTCAGTTTCTTAAATATATGAATTTTCTGACATTTTCATCAATACCCTTTTAAAATTTATCATGCATACTTGATTTTAAAGCCATAGCAGAACTTATAATTTTCTTTCAAGAAAAAAATATTTTAGACTCAATTAAAATGTTTATGTTGCTTCTTCACATGCTGTCTGGAATGTGAGAATTCTATAAGTTTAAGCACTGATAAGACTTCACATATGCAGTTCAAAGTTAATTCCATTTAGAAAAATAAATCTTTATTTTGGTGACATTATTTGCATTTATTATTATTAATTTATATAAATTGGTAATTCATTTGTTCAGAACTCATGAATTTACTCACTTATTTTCTATTGATATATACTCTAAATAAAGATATCTATACATTATCATTACTTATTTCATAATTATAGAATCTATATATAAAATTCTAGTGTATTTTTAATATGGGAAATTTTTTTAATTTAATAAGCATGCATAGGATCTAAACTTACAGATTTGGTTAATTAATCTTCCTAGATAAGTATATTTTATTATAATTTTAAATAATATCACCTGTGGCTGTGCATAGTAATATTCATCTTTAATTCTATTACTTGGTAGACATTCACAGGCAAACCTCTGTAAATTTGAGGGCAGTATGTTCTAGAGTCCATGTTCCAGAACAACCAAGGCTGTAATACAGATATAACCTTTCTAAAAGTATTCTAGGAGGTAAAAGTAAGAAAATATTTTTACACTAACTCAAAATTAATCTATATTAATACACATTCTCTCTTCAGTATAATAAACAACTATAACAAACAATTATAAAATATATATTACTTAAGTGTCTTTATTTCAATGCAAAATTTCAAAGTACTGGAATAAGCAGTTTCTAGTGAGGGCCCACTTTATTTTTTTTTTAAGTAATGAGCACTGCCTTGTATTTTCATCTGACCAACTCTTGATGAAAAGAATGAAGGAACATGGAGTCATTAATATTCTCAAAGAATTAATCTTATCTGAGAGCCCTACATTCTTTAAAGCCTCTAAACATAATTCCTACTTGCTACCATCATACAGGTAATAAAGCACACACACACGTGTGCATTCTTAAGTATGTGTGTATGTGTGTGTGTAATTATCTTTCAGTTTATGGTATGCTATCAATTATGGCAGATAATATTGACTATAAAATAAATAAATCCTTTCTGTTGAAGAGGATAGCAGAAAATGGAAAGACATCACATGCTCCAAGATAGGTAGGATTAACATAGTAAAAATGGCAATGTTCAAGAGTGGAGGCTGAACTAAGCAATATTGAGAACTTAGGACCTTGGGATTGCCTGCCCATGAGGGGGATGGGGAGATGTGGAGAAGAAAGAATGGCCTGATGTGGTGGGAGGGGGAAGGAACCTTGATTAAGGATAAGGATATACAATGATAGAAAATGTGACTTCTTCATAATAAAAAAAAAAAAAATGGCAGTCTTAACAAAAGCAATCTACAGGTTCAATGCAATCACCATCAAAACCCTAACACAATTTTCTATTGACCTGGAAAGAACAATTCTAAATTTTATTTGGAATAACAGGAAAGCCAATATCATCAAAACAATTTTGCTCAACAAAAGAATCTCATCAGTCATCACCATTCCTGATTTCAAGTAACACAATAGAGCTATAGTATTAAACACAGAATGGTACTGAAATAAAAACAGACTTGTCGAACAATGAAATTGAAATGAAGACCCAGACATTAACCCACACACCTATGAATACCTGATTTTCAACAAAGAGGTAAAAAATATTCAATGGAAAAAAAAGATAGTATTTTAAACAAATTGTGCTACCATAGATGGATGGTGGTATATAGAAAAGTGCTAATAGATCCAAGCTTATCACTCTGCACAAAACTCAAATCCAAGTGGATCAAAGACCTCAACATAAAACCGTCCACACTGAACTTGATAGAAAAGAAAGTGGGAAATACGCTCCAACGCACTGGCACAGGTGACCACTTTCTAAATATAATACCAGTGACATAGACACTAAGACCAAAAATCAATAAGTGGTATGCCCTGAAACTGAGAAGTTTCTGTAAGGCAAAAAACACAGTCAATAAAACAAAATGACAGCCTACAGAATCATAAAAGATTTTTACCAACCCTACGAGTGACAGAGGACTGATCTCTAAAATATATAGAGAACTCAAGAAACTGGAGCCCAAAGCCCTAAGTAACCCAATTAAAACATGAGGTTCAGAACAAAGAAGGGAATTCTCAGCAGAAGAATTACAAATGACTGAAAGACACCTGAAAAACATATATTTAGCCTTCAGAGAAATGCAAATTAAAACAACTTTGAGATACCACCTTACACCTGTCATAATGGCTAAGATCAAAACCGCAAATGATAGCCTATGCTAAAGAGGATGTGGAGAAAGGGAAAGAATCCTTCATTGTTGGTAGGAGTGTATATTTGTTCAGCCACTCTGGAATGGAGTATGGCAGGTTTTCAGAAAACTGGGAATCAATCACCCCAAGAATCCAGCAATACCACCACTATTGGTCATGCACCCTAAAGACACACATTCACTCGCCAAAACCATTATCTCAACTCTGTTCACAGCAACATTATTTATAATAGCAATAACTTGGAAACAATCTAGATGCCCTATAACTGAGGAATGGATTGCAAATTGTGATACATCTACACAATGTAGTACTACACAACATTAAGAAAAACTGATGTTCTAAAACTCACATGCAAGTGGATGGATTTGGAGAATATCATCCTGAGTGAGGTTTCACAAACCCAGAATAATAAGCAGGGGATGTACTCAATCATTAGTGGATTTTAACCAAAAACATTCTATTTTTCATTGAAAGATGATGAATGAATAAAGTGATTTAAAGCAAACATATGCACAAAACAAAATATAACTTCTGGTTTTTCTGTAAAAGAATTGCTTAGCATAAATTTGTTGTGGCCATAGTGTATCTGTGGGCATTAGCTGTGACCTGCTGTGCTTTCTTTATCTGTAGCTGAGCCTAACCTGGCTTCAGAAGCTTTAGATTTTTTATTTTATATTTCATGTATTTTAGAGAATAGAGAACCCTACAACCCCCCCCTGAGAATTACCCACCCCACACAAGTACCATACGACCTTAGATGCAAGCAGAAACACAGATCCTCATCAAATATGAAACGAAGAGGTGAGTAACATTCCACCCAGCTCAGACAGAGATCTTGTCTTCAGGACCCTGGTCCTGAGACACAGCCCTTGGAACTTCAGCCTGGCTCATCTCTGCCCTAAAATCAGGCCAGCAGAGAAAAGCCATGCAGGCCAAAACCCTAGTAAAGCACAGTTTGCTAAACACCCCAGCTACAAAACCCCACCTGTAGATATATGTTAAATATTTAATAAATCCTGGGATATCAGAGAGACCACAGAGTCAAATCCTAGCCAGATAACTCAGGAAATCCTTGAAAACAAGGATAAACAGCTGAATCAATTACATACACCTTTAATCCCAGCACAGGGAAAGTCAGGAGTGGTGACCAACGTCTTTTACCCCATAACTCCAGAGACAGAATTTATTCTGTTTCTGTGCATTCAATGATAAACTCCTTTAATACTAATCTGGATGGGATAGCAAAAGGGCTCATAGAAACTGGCAAAGGCAGAAGTGACTGACAGAAGCAACAGGCAGAAGAGAACAAGAGTGAGGCTGAGAAAGTTGGAAGACAGTTTGGTGAGAATTGACTGTGGTGCTTCCTCTCTCTGATATTTCAGCCTTCCCCTGATATTTGTCTCTAAGTATCTGAATCTCATTTATTCAACCCAAATTCGTGCACTATACCCTATGTGCCAAACCACACTATGACCCAACAACTTCAGCAGGAACTGGAAACCCATGGATTTCTGAAAACATTAGACTAAAAGACACTCTGCACATATCATACTAAGAGACGAAGAGAATAAAAGACTGAGAGAGCTCCTCAGTTGCTATTGAATCAAGGGCAGCTATAGTTGCTTAGCACCTGTAAGATTAAGAGGAGTCACTGTGACATGGAAAACATTACCTCCAAGTGTACCAAGAGCAGAGATTGTAGCAAGAGAGGCTTCCTAAGACACAAACATTCACAGAACAGATTGGACCAAAGTCAACTCTCTGAGATACAGACAAAACCTAAGAAATCCAAGAAAGCCAATGCAAGAATACATATAACAACATAAAAAGCAACATGGCCTCACCAGAATCTGGTGGTTTTAAAACAAGATCTGAGCATGGCAATACAGAAGAAACAGAAGCAAAGACTCTTAAAAACAGCTTTATGAAGATTTCAAAAAAATCAATAAAAGCAATCAAACAAGTGAAGTAAACATTGCAATATTTAAAAATTGAAATAGAAAAAAATAAGAAGGCAATACTGGAAATAGAAAATCTGAAGAAATGAACTAGAACTACAAAAGCAAGCATAACAAAGAGAATACAAGAGATGGAAGAGAAAATTTCTGGAGTAGGGGATTCAATAGTAAAAATAGGTATGTCAGTAAAAATACTAAAGCCAAAAAATTATAACACAAAATACTCAGGAAATATGGGACACCATGAAAAGACAAAACCTAAAAATAATAGAAATTGAAGGAGAAAAATGCCAGCTCAAAGGCACAAAAAGTATATTCAACAAAATCATAGAAGAAAAATTTTCCAGCCTAAAGAAAAAAATGCAAATAAAGATATATGAAGCTTACAGAACCCCAGAAAGGCTAGACATTCCCCCAAAAAGGCTGATCACCAAATAGCAATCAATTCACAAAACAAATATACAGAATAAATAAAAACTACTAAAATCTCCAAAGGAAAAAGGCCAAGTTACTTATAAAGGCAGACCCATCAGAATAAAACCATGGAAGTCAGAGGGTCTTGGACATATACAGACACTAAAAGACCATACTGCCAGCCCAGACTTCTATACCTAGCAAAAATATTAATCACAGTTGATGGAATAAAGAAGATATTTCACAACAAAACCAGATTTAAATAATTTTTAAATAGTATCTATAAACAAATATGGCTCTACAGAAAGCACTAGCAAGCTACAACCTAAGAAAAATAGATATGCCCTTGCAACCAAAAGCAGTAGATAACGCCACAGAATAAAATACAAAAGAAGGGAAACACACACATACTATCATAAAAAATAACAAAAAGTAATAATCACTGGTCATTAATATTCCTTTATATCAATGGACTAAATTCACCTATAAAAAGACATAACCTAACATGGTGGATGAAAAAAACAGAATCCATCCTTTTGCTCATACAATGACACACATTAAATTCAAGATACAGACACAGACTCAGATTAAAGGGTTGGGAAAAGTCTTTCCAATCAAATGAACCTAAAAATCAAGCTGACATATCCATACTGATGTCTAACAAAATAGACTTAAAACTAAAATCAATCAAAAGATGCCAGCATGGTCATTACCTATTTATGTCAGAAAAAAATACATAAAGACAAATATTCTACTCTAAACATTTATGCCTCCCAAAAAAGTGCACCTACATGGGTAAGTGAAAGATTACTAGGGTGTAAATCCCAAATTAAACCTCACACATTATTCGTGAGAAACTTCAGTATAACACTATCACCAATGGATAGATCTACCAGACAATAACTCAATAAAAATTAAGAGATATAACAGATGTTATGACTCAAATAGACTTAAGAGAGACATACAGAACTTTCCACCCAAATATAAACTATATATATTTTTCTATGTACCAACTCCATGGAACTACCTACAAAATTGACCACATACTCTGTCAATTTTAAATATAAATAGATACAAAGTGAGAATAACTCTTTGTAGTCTATCAGAACACTATGGTCTAAAACTATAGTTCAAAAACAACAAAAAATCACAGAAAGCCTAAAAATTAATGGAAACTTGACATCTCTTAATTCAACTGCTTTTTCGATGAAGAAGAAATAAAAAGGAAATCAAAGACTTCCTAGAATTCAATGAAAATGAATCTACTACATATCCAACTTAATGGAACACAATGAAAGCAGTGATTTATTTTTATGAAATAAAAATTCATAGCACCATATGCCAACAGGAAAAATCTAGAGAAATCTCACACAAGAGACTTAACAGCACAGCTAACAGCCTTAGAACAATTAGAAACAAACTCACCCAGGAGGCGTAGAAGAAAGGAAATAATAAAACTTGGGTCTGAAATCAATAAAATTGAAACAATGAGTGCAATTCAAAGAATCAATGATTCAAAGAGTTGGTTCCTTGTGAAACTCAGCATGATGGATAAATCCTTATCCAAACTAAACAAAAGGCAGAGAGAGAAAGAGAGACAGAGACAGACATAGAAACAGAAACAAAGAGAGAGAGAGAAACCAAGACAAAGAGAGAGAAAAAAATATTCAAATTATAAAATCAGAAATGTAAATTGGGACATAGCAACAGGAACCCAGGAGGATCATTTGACCAGATAAATGACCTAAATAGATGAATAACTTCCAAGGATATTGAAACTATTGTTAAGTTTCCCAAGGGGTGGGGAAGCTCAGGATCACATGGTTTCAGTGCAGTATTCTACCAAACATTCAAAGAATTAATACCAATATTACTGAAACTGTTCCATACAACAGAAACTGAAGGAATCTTGCCAAACTCTTTCTATGAGGATATAATCATCCTAATATTTAAGCCACTCAAAGAAAGAGAATTATAGACCAATCTCCCACATGAATATTGAGGCAAAAATACTCAATAAAATACTGGCAATCTGAATTCAAGAACATTAAAAAAATCATCCACCATGATCAAGTAGCCTTCATCTCAGAGATGCTGGGATATTTCAACATACAAATAATTGTCAATGTCATCATCATATAAACAACCTGAAAAAAAGATAAAACTAACCACATGGCCATTTCCCTAGATGCTGAAAAAGTTTTTGACAAAATCTAATACATCTGAATTATAAAAGACAGAGAGATCAGGAATACAGTAAAATTACTTAAAAATAAAGGAAAAAGTGGAAAATATCCTTTAAGCATTGGTACACGTGAACACTTCCTAAATATATGAATATTGGCACATATACTAATAACAAAATTTAATAAATGGGACTTCCTTAGAGGGAGAGGCTTCTACAAGGCAGAGGACATAGTCAATAAGACAAAAGGACAGGCTACAGAATGTGTAAAGACCTTCACCAACTCTATAGCTGACAGATGGCTGATCTCTAAAATATATATAGAACTTTAGATATTAGAGGCCAAAGCCACCAATATTCCAATTAACAAATGTGGCTCAGAGATAAATAGGGACTTCTCAGCAGAAGAATTTCAAATGGCAAAAGACTCTTAAAGAATTTGTCAACATCCTTCCTTAGCCATCACAGAAATGCAAATCAAAATAAGACTGAGATACCATCTTATACCTGTCAGAAAGGTTAAAGTCAAAAACACAAGTGACAGTCTATGATGGAGGGGATGTGGAGCAAGGGGAACACTCCTCTGTTGTTGGTGAGAGTATAAACTTATACAACCACTTTAATAAGAATTATGGCAGTTCCTCAGAAAACTAGCAATCAATCTGTCCAATGACCCAGCAATATCATTATTGGCAAATAGCCTAAAGATACACATTTATACTTCAAGGGCATTAGCTCAACTGTGTTCATAGCAGCCAGAAACTGTTATTGACCAAGATGCCTCTCAAGTGAAGAACAGATGAAAAAATTGTACATTTGCACAAAGGAGTACTACTAAGCAGTGAAAAGAAAATGTCACCCAAAAATTACAGACAAATGCATGGATTCAGAGGGTATCATTATAGGTGAAGTAACATGGGCCCAGAATATAGAATGATATGTGCTCATTCATAAGTGAATTTTAGACATAAAGCAAAAAATACAAAGTTTGTAAACCATATCTCCTGAACAGCTAAGTAACAGAAGGAACTTAAAAACTTAGAGAGACATCCAGGGTTTACCCTGGGTAGGAGAAATTGGGGAAGATCTCTTTTTTTTTTTTTTTTTCTTCTTTATTTTGTATTTATCAAAAAAAAACAGTAAAAAGAATTTAAAATGCAGAAGAGTTAACAATAACTATACAGAGGATAAGAATCATAAGCATGGCTTATCAAGGGTAGAAATACAAATAAGATTGCTACACATATATTTTCTTTGTGTTCAGCTTTCCCTATATATCCTTATTCAAG
>PVIH01024540.1:7432-22633 GCA_004025045.1 Sigmodon hispidus | reverse complement strand
AGTGTGGGATTTCTCAAGGTTTTTCATATAGGCGTCTAGCGCTATGAATTTTCCTCTTAAGACTGCTTTCATTGTGTCCCACAAGTTTGGATACATTGTAGATTCATTTTCATTGAATTCTAGGAAGACTTTGATTTCTTTCTTAATTTCTTCCTTGACCCAGAGATGGTTCAGCTGATTGATGTTAAGTTTCCATGAGCTGGTAGGCTTTCTTTTGGTTTTGATGTTGTTGAACTCTAACTTTAGGCCCTGATGGTTTGATATGTTACAAGGGATTATTTCCAATTTTTTGTATCTGTTGATATTTGCTTTATGACCAATTATGTGGTCGATTTTGGAGAAATTTCCATGATGAGCTGAGAAATATGTATATTCCTTTGCCTTTGGATGGAAAGTTCTGTAGATATCTATGAAATCCATTTGCATCATAACCTCATTTAGACTCCTTATTTCTCTGTTGAGGCTCTGTCTGGTTGATCTATCCAGGGTTGAAAGTGGGGTATTGAAGTCTCCCACTATTAAGGTGTAAGAATTGATGTGGGATTCGAGCTTTAGCAGTGATTCTTTTACATATGTAGGTGCCCCTATTTTAGGGGCATATATATTTAAGATTGAAATCTCTTGACCAATTTTTCCTGTGATGAATAAGTAGTGACCCTCTTGGTCTCTTTTTATTGCTTTTAGCTTAAAGTCTACTTTGTTAGATATTAGGATTGCAACCCCTGCTTGTTTCTTAGGACCATTTGACTGGAAAATCTTTTCCCAACCTTTTATTCTAAGCCTGTGTCTGTCTTTGCAGTTGATGTGTGTTTCTTGTAGGCAACAGAAGGATGTCTTCTGTTGTTGTGTCCATCTTGCTAGTGTGTGACGTTTTATAGAAGAGTTGAGTCCCTTGATATTAAGGGAAATTAGTGACCATTGATTCATATTTCCTGCCATTTTTGGTGGTAACTTGTTTGTATTTCCTTTCTCTAGAGTATTCTTCTGTGGACTTATTGATTGTTTGTGATTTCGTGGATGTATCTGTGGTCCTTAGGTTGTAGTTTTCCCTCTAATACTCTCTGTAGTGCTGGATTGGTAGATAGATATTCTTTCAGTCTGACTTTGTCCTGAAATACCTCGTTTACTCCATCTATGGTGATTGACAGTTTTGTAGGGTATAGTATTCTAGTTTGGCATCCATGCTGTTTTAGCGTCTGTATAACTTCTGACCAAGCCCTTCTAGCTTTCATCGTTTCCATTGAATGGTCAGGCGTTATTCTGATGGGTCTGCCTTTATATGTGAGTTGGCCCTTTTCTTTTGCAGCTCCTAAAATTTTTTCTTTGTTCTGTATATTTTGTGGCTTGATTATAATGTGGCGTGCTGACTTTTTTTTGGGATTATATCTATTTGGTGTTCTGTAAGCTTCTTGTATCCTTATACGCATTTCCATCTTCAGGTTAGGAAAGTTTTCTTCTTTGATTTTATTGAAAACATTATCTGTGCCTTTGTGCTGGTATTCTTCTCCTTCTTCTATTCCTATTATTCTTAAATTAGATCTTTTCATGGTGTCCCAGATTTCCTGAACATTTTGAGTTATGGCTTTTTTAGTTTTACTATTTTCCTTGATTGATATATCTATTTGAGCTACTGAGTCTTCCACTTCAGAGATTCTATCTTCCATCTCTTGAACTCTGTTTGTTATGCTTGTATCTGTAGTTCCAGCTTTTTTCTTCAGGTTTTCTATTTCCATTTTTGCCTCATTTTGTGTTTTTTTTATTGCTTCTATTTCAGCTTTTATTTCAGCTTTTAGTTCCTGCCATGTTTCTTTCATAGATTTGTTCATCTCTTCCAATTTTTTGTTTGTATTTTCTTCTATTTCTTCAAGGCTTTTTTTCATATCTTCTTTGAGAGCTTCGATGATCATCAAAAAGGAATTTTTGGTGTTGCTTCCTTTTGTTTCCTCTTTATTGCTCAGTTCCGGTCTTGAATTTGTAAGATCGCCACTCTCTTCTGGAGTTACCATGTTGTCCTTTGTATTATTATGTAATTTTTTGCACTGACGTTTGCCCATGGCTTCAGTGGTTCACGATTAGATGGGTCCTGGTCAGTTGTGACACTCGGGTTTGTGTGCCTCCTGTCACCTCTCTGGTCAGGGTCTGATTCTGTCTTTCAGAGACCCCTGCAGTTGTTGGTTTGCTCAGTTCAAGGTCGTGGCTGGGAGCCATGCAAATTCCCTCAGCAGGAGCTCTGGGCAGGGTCTGAATCTGCCCTTCAGAGACCCCTGTAGTTGATTTGCTCAGTTCGAGGTCGTGGCTGGGAGCCATGCTAGTTCCCTTAGCAGGAGCTGTGGATGTGGTCAGGGGCAGAGTTTACCTGCCCCTGCTCCAGAGTGTGCTGGGATTCTGCAGACAGCACTCGGTCCAGAAGAGATTTCTTTAAAAGTGTCTTAAAGCACATCCAAAGATTAATTCACTGAATTTAAAAAAAAAAATAAATAAAAAAGTAACATAATGGGAGGAAAAGTTTGTTAGCTATTCCCATAACAGATGTTTATAATGCACAACATATCAAGAACTCAATAAATAGTACAGAATATGTTCCAATTAAAATATGTAAAATAAATAGGAAGAGATTTCTTTAAAAGTGTCTTAAAGCACATAAAATAATTCTTATTCCTAACAATTTGAAAAAAAAAAAACAAAATTCAAATTTTATTTTAGTGAATCAGAATAGCCAATACCAATTCTGGAAAAAAATCTACATTTTTTATTTTTTATTTATTTTTAAATAATGTCTCAATTTTTATCCATCTATCCCCTTGCTCAAACTCCCTCGCCCCTCCTGCCCCTCTCAGTCACTCTCTCTTCTCCCCATCTCCTTATTTCCTCCCCAGCAAGGCCAGGAGGTCCCAAGGTCCCAAGGAAGCTTAGTTTAGCATCCACTCCATGCATGTCCGATTTCCTCCTCCTAATACCAAGACTGGGTTAGTTGTTCCTCTGGAGGGAATGGGCTTGAAGGTACTGGTACAAGGTGCTTCAGATTCTAAGATGTTCAGTGATTGTGGTTTGTAGCATGGGTGTGTTTTGCTTTTTGTTTAAAGTCCACTGCTTAAGTACATCCTCTGCTTATCTTTCTGGGATTGTGATAACATGCTCAGGAGAATATTCTCCAAATCCTTCCATTTGCCTGCAAATTTTAAGATATCATTTTTTCTTACTGCTGAGTAGTAGTCCATTGCATAGATGTACCACAGTTTGTTAATCCATTCTTCAGTTGAGGGGCATCTAGGTTGTTTCCAGGTTCATGCTATTATAAATAATGCTGCTGTGAACATACTTGAGCTAATGCTTTTGGGGTGCAAATGTGAATCTTTAGGGTATATGCCCAATAGTGGTATTCTGAGTCCCTGGAGGATTAACTCCCAGTTTTCTGAGAAAACACCATGCCACCTGGAATGCATTCCAGGTGGCTGAACAAGCTGAAACTCCTACCAAAAATGGAGGAGTGTTTCCTTTGCTCCAAGGTTGTGGAATCTACATTTTTAAGGGGTGAAGAAAACTACTTACTATAGATATTGTTGCAAACTTGGATAGACACTATCAAATCAGTGTGGGGTGTCATCAAAAACAAACCTAAATGTACCATAAGACCTGGCTATACAATTCTTTGGCATATGCTCAAAAATTCAACATCCAAATTCAAAAATTTTGATCAATCACATTCAAGGCTATGATAGATCACATCATTTAATCACAAGTGTGAAGGAGATGAGCAAACTGACAGTTGGATAAATTACCAAACTCTCAAGACCAGTGCTCAATGATAAACTTTTTCCAGCATTACTGCATCTTTATAATTCTTTTCAGTAAACATCAAAAACTACCAAGTATTTAAATATTTTAGTTTATTTAAGCACTAAAATGTGTCATTACAACTTGTGCAGTGAGTATGCATGGCATATATATAATGCACAATAAGTACTTTTGAGTTGAAATAAAAGATACATAAATTAATGCTAACATGTAGTAGGATTATGCTGGTAATGTTGTAAATATCTGTCCCACCCATGGGTTTAATTAAAAGCTGATTGGCCATAAGCAAGTATGAAGTGTGGGCAGGACTACCAAGCTAAAAAAAAAATCTGAGTACAGGATAAACAGAGACAGATGCCAGAGTCACCAGAGCTGCCAGAAGACACGGAAAAGAAATTACTCTAAAAAAAGAAGACACCCAGGTTCTGTCTGTGGTGCGTGTCTCCACACACTCCTTAAAAGACAGGAATAGAGTTTGCCTGTGAGGGCCTCCTTCAACTGCACCTAAAAGAAAGGGCATTACACTGCAACCCCATCCTCAACTGCACCAGCAGAGAAAGACTAAGGACTTGATATTCAGACCCCTGCCCAGAGCCGAGTCAGACATTGAGCAGACCCCTTGCTCAGAGGTGACAGGAGACACACAAGCCCTCTTGCCACAACTGACCAGGAGTCACCTAATTGTGAATCACTGACACCATGGGCAGATGCCAGTGCAAAAATATATATAATAATATAAAGAATAACAAGGTACTCCAGAAGAAAGTGGTGGTTCTACAACTACAAGACCTGAACAGAGCAATAAAGAGGAAGCAGAAGGAAGCAACACCAAAAATACCTTTATGATGACCATTGAAACTCACAAAGAAGATATGAAAAATTCCCTTAAAGAAATAGAAGAAAATGCAACCATAAAATTGGAAAAGATGAACAAATCTATGAAAGAAACATGCCAGGAACTAAAAACTGAAATAGAAGCAATAAAAAAGATGCAAAATGAGGCAAAGATGGAAATAGAAAAACTGAAAGAAAAAATCTGGAACAACAGATAGAAGCATAACCAACAGAATTCAAGAGATGGAAGATAGAATCTCTGAAGTGGAAGACTCAGTAGCTCAAATAGATATATCAGTCAAGGAAAATAGTAAAACTAAAAAAGCCATAACTCAAAATGTTCAGGAAATCTGGGACACCATGAAAAGACCTAATTTAAGAATAATAGGAATAGAAGAAGGAGAAGAATACCAGCACAAAGGCACAGATAATGTTTTCAATAAAATCAAAGAAGAAAACTTTCCTAACCTGAAGAAGGAAATGCCTATAAAGATACAAGAAGCTTACAGAACACCAAATAGATATAATCCCAAAAAAAAGTCAGCACGCCACATTATAATCAAGCCACAAAATATACAGAACAAAGAAAAAATTTTAAGAGCTAAAAAGAAAAGAGCCAACTTACCTATAATGGCAGACCCATCAGAATAATACCTGACTATTCAATGGAAATGATGAAAGCTAGAAGGGCTTGGTCAGAAGTGATACAGATGCTAAAAGAGCAAGGCTGCCAAACTCGAATACTATTCCCTGCAAAATTATCAATCACCATAAATGGAGTAAACAAGACATTTCATGACAAAGGGAGACTGAAATAATACCTATCTACCAATACAGCACTACAGAAAGTATTAGAGGGAAAACTAAAACCTAAGGACCCCAGATATACCCATGAAACCACAAACAACCAATAACCCCACAGAAGAATAGCCCAGAGAAAGGAAATACAAACAAGTTATCACCAAAAGTAGCAAGAAATATCAATCAGTAGTCACTAATATCCCTTATTATCAATGAACTCAACTCTCCTATAAAACAACACACACTAACAAGATGGATACAACAACAGAAGCCATCATTCTATTGCCTACAAGAAACACACCTCAACTACAAAGACAGACATTGGCTTAGAGTAAAGGATTGGGAAAAGATTTTCCAGTCAAAAGGTCCTAAGAAACAAGCTGGGGTTGCCATTTTAATATCTAACAAAGTAGATGTTAAGCTAAAAGCAATTTGAAGGGACCAAGATGGTTATTACTTATTCATGAAAGGAAAAATTGGTCAAGAGAAGATTTAAATCCTGAATCTATGCCCCATAATTGGTCATAAAGCAAATATCAACAGATACAAAAAAATAAAAACAATTCCTTGTAACATATGAGAACACCAGGGTCTAAAGTTAGAGTTCAACAATATAAAAAAATCAAAGATAGCCTACCATCTCATGGAAAATAAACATCACTCAGCTGAACTACCTCTGGGTCAAGGAAGAAATTAAGAAAGAAATCAAAGTCTTCCTAGAATTTAATGAAAATGAATCCACATCATACTCAAACTTGTGGGACACAATAAAAGCAGCCTTAAGAGGAAAATTCATAGCTCTAGATGCCTATATGAAAAACCTAGAAAAATCCCACACTAGAAAACTAACAGTTCAGCTGAAAGCCTTAGAACAATTAGAAGAAAACACATCTAGAAGGAGTAAAAGGAAGGAAACTTAGAGCTGAAACCAATACAACTGAAACAAAAAGAACAAAACAAAGAATCAATGAATCTAAGAGTTGTTTATTTGAGAAAGTGAACAAGATAGCTAAATCCTTATCCAAACTAATCAAAAAGCAGAGAGTGTGTCCAAATCAACAAAATCAGAAATAAAAAGTAGACATAAAAATGGTCCCCCAGGAAATCCAAAAAATTATCAAATCATACTTTGAAAATCTGTATTCCGAAGAGTTAACAATAACTCTTCGGAATACAGATTTTCAACTCTTCGGCATTTTTTTTTAAAAATTCTTTTTACTGTTTTTTTTTTGATAAATACCAAATAAAGAAGAAAAAACAAGAAAAAAAAGAAAAAAAAAGATAAACAGTGTAATGAATAAAATGGTTTTGTTTTAAAATACTTATGAAAAGAATATTTTAAATAGCACCAAAGTAGATTAAATAAAGTAGGCAATCATATAACATTAAAAATATTCTTTATAATGAAAAAAAAAGAAAATCTGTATTCCACAAAAATGGAAAATCTAGAAGAAATAGACAGCTTTCTGGACAGGTACCTTCTACCAAAATTAAATGAAGATCAGATTAATTACCTAAACAGGCCTATAACCCTTAAAGAAATTGAAGCTGTCATTAAAAGCCTCTCCAAAAATGAAAGCCCTGTTCCAGATGGTTTCAGTGCCAAATTCTACCAGACATTCAAAGAAGAGTTATTACCATTGCTCCTCAAAATATTTCACATTGTAAAAACTCAAGGAATATTGCCAAACTCCTTTTATGAGGCCACAATTACAATAATACTCAAGCCACTCAAAGTCAAAACAAAGAAGGAGAATTACAGACCAATTTCCCCCATGAATATTGATGCTAAAATTCCCAACCAAATTTTGGCAAACCATATGCAACAATATATTAAAAATATCATTCACCATGATCAAGTAAGCTTCATCCCAGATATGCAGGGCAAATTTAACATATAAAAAACCGTAAATGTTATCCATCATATAAACAAACTAAAGGAACAAAACCACATGGTCATATCCTTAGATGCTGAAAAAGCCTTTGAAAAAATTTAACACTCCTTTATGATAAAAACACTGGAGAGATCAGGAATACAGGGAGAATAATTAAATATAATAAAGGCGATTTACAAGATGCCAACAGCCAGCATCAAACTTAATAGAGAAAAACTAAAGGCAATCCCACTAAAATCAAGAACTAGACAAGGTTGTCCTCTCTCCCCTTATCTATTCGATATAGTTCTAGAATGTTTAGCTAAAGCAATAAAAGAATGAATGGAGATTAGGAGGATACAAATTGAAAAGAAGAAGTGAAACTGTCTCTATTGGCAGATGATATGGTTGTATACATAAGTGACCCACAAAATTCTTCCAAGGAACTTTGACATCTGATAAACATCTTCAGCAGTGTAGCAGGATACAAGATTAACTCAAAGAAATCAGTAGCCATTCTATACACTAAAGATAGAGGGGCTGAAAAGGAAATAAGGGAAATATTACCCTTCATAATAGCAGCAAGTAGTATTACATACCTTGGAGTAACTATAACCTGTAGGGAGCTGCGTGTTCCTTGCTGGTGAGGTGGCATGCGACAAGTGACGCTGAAACCCGGGAAGATAAGAACTAAACTCGTGCCAACGAACGACAGGATTCAGAACTCTCTGCAGTTAAGGGGTACACTGGTAAGTCCCAGGTAAGTTGGGATTCGCAGTGAGAACGGAGTAGCTCCAGCCTATAGATAGGATAAGGCAGAGAAGAGGGAGCTCACCAACGAGTGAGGGTAACCTCTTGCAGCTGTGGACGCACAGCGACCTCACTGACGAGTGGGTGTAATCTTTTAAAAGTAACTCAGCACTTGCCAATTTTGGCTTAAAGTGAAAGTAACAATTACTGTAGACTTGAGTTCAAAAGTGAAAGTAAAAGCATTAGCAAAGCTGGGCTATTTGGTAAAGGCTCCGAGAAACCTTTAAAGTTATGAAGGAAGGGTAAGAAAGCCCTTTAAGAAAGGAAAATAGGAAATAAAGGATAAAAGCCATGTAAAGATGGCAGATAAACAGAGAGTCTGGATAAGGGTTATTGTGTTTACTTTTAATTTCTTGACTTTTGGAGAGCTAATTGCAGAAAGACAATTGATTGCGAAGGCTGCTAAATTAAACAAATGCAAGTACTTTCAAGATGTCTTGACTTTGAAGTCTGTTTGTAAGAATATGTTACTTGGGAAAAGAGTCTCTGGTTTTGTCTCCACAGAGGATCAAAACCTGTGGATTAGTTCTAGGCAGGTGTGGTTCCATTTGCCAAGGCCACCTGAAGCTGATAGGAGGTAATCTTAAAGATCAGCGATATGATGAGGCAGTGGAAAGTGGCAAGGATGCCTTAGAAAAGTTACAGGAGGAGAGATCAGAGGCAGGCAGTAAAGGACAGAGTAAAAGGGGAGAGTTGTACCCCGACCTTTCTGATATAGAAACTCCTGAGTCTACAGACTCGGAGGAAGAGCTGCTGTCACTCATAGAATAAATAAAAAGAACAAAAAGAAATGAATGAAATGAATGAATGAAATGAAAATGAAATGAATGAATGAAATGAAAAGGAGGATCCCAGGAGAGAAGAATGCTGTAGATTCCCAGTATGTCAAACCGCACCTTCTGCTCCCCCTCCCTATGCGGAAGGTGGAAATGGTGGTTTAGGGTGTGCTTTCAGCCCGGGGGCATGGAAGGCAGTCAAAGCAGAGTTACAAGGAGCCCTTAGATTTCAAAGTGATAAAATCTCTGGCTGAGTCAGTATGGACATACGGGATCACGGCCTCATTCACTGTAGCCCAGGTCAAGGCTTTTAACAGGCACCACATGACACCCAGATTTACAGACATCCTAAATGAGAGCAGGTGAGCTTAAGTTGTTTACATTCCAGCCACCTGGAGAATTTCCACCTGAGTTCTCTGCCTTGGGCATATGTTTGAGCCTGAGGTGCTCAGTAATCGGCATTCGGCATTCTCCCTGCATGAATGACCCAGCAGTCTTGTAGGTCTAGTCTTTAAATCTCCAGGCCTGGGAGGCCAGTGTACTTTGAATAATCTTTCTGCCATAGGAGCCACGAGCCATATCGTGAAGACTGCACAGACTTTGAATGCAGTCTTGGCTAATGTAGTACAGGCTCTGGACATACAAAAGAATCTTATTGTCCAGTTAAAAAAGGGCTTGATGGTTATTAATCAAAGGATCGACCTGGTCCAAGAGTGGATTGATACTCTTTGGCAGCTGGCCTAGCTTGGCTGTGAATGGAAGTTTCCAGAATTATGTGGGACTAGTGTACAATATCAGAAATTTATTCATGCTGCAAATCTGTCTAAATAGTTGTCAATTTATCTTTTAGGAAACTGGATTGATGAATTCGAAAACTTGATGGCCCAGCTGAGAGTGACCATGGTGATCGTGAATTCTACTGGAGTGGATGCCGGACCTGGCAGAAGGACTGGTGTCCTGATTCTCCACCGCTGTGGATCACCAGAAAGAGTGGGCGGGAAAGGGAGCTCTGGCGAGCCTGATGGTGCTGATATTCCTAGTTTGCCTGTGGTGCATTTGCCATGTTAGGTTCCTTCAGTGTCATGATGCAACCACGGTTGTCCAAGCATTTTCAGCCATTGGAGTCGGTCAGTCCCCCTAAGTTTGCTTGGCCTCCTTAAAGGAGAAGCCTTAAGATTGTTCTGCAGGATGCGAGGTTTAGCACTGCACATGAGTACTCTGGCTTATGGGAACTCATGAGGAGTATGTTTGGTTGCACACAGGTTGCACACAGGTTGACACCCAACTGCCTGCCTCTGTGAAAAGGGTGTCGGATGGTTCAGGGATTGTCTGGGTGGATGACACCTGGAGCAATACCTGTACATGTTCCTTTTGCACTTTAGAGACTAGACCTCTGCTTCTGCCTGCTTTTTTTTTTTTTTTTTAATAAAGAAGGGGGATCTGTAGGGAACTGCGTTGTACCACACCCTAAAGGTGGCTCTGGTTTCCGCCTTCCACCTTTCTTGATGGTGAGTGCTCTCGGAAGTAAACAACTCCTTATTGGCTGTAGGCTAGGCTGGTGGCTTGCATCCGGCGCCTCGGGACCTATGGGCAATGTCCACATGGCTTACTGGGATTGGAGGCCCAGAGGGTATTTAGCCACTAGCGGACTTCCCCCGGAATCGTTCATGAGAGAGTGAGTCGTTCATCATCATCATATGTCTGAGAGTGAGAGTGAGTGAGTGAGAGACAAGAAGATAATTAAAGGCCCAAATAAACTGCAAAGAGAAGTATCCGGTGTTGCGTGTTCCTTGCTGGTGAGGTGGCACACGACAATAACCAAAGAAGTAACAGATCTATTTGACAAAATTTTCAATCACTGAAGAAAGAAATTGAAAAGGATATCAGAAAATGGCAAGCTCTTCCATGTTTCTGGATAGGTAGGATCAGCATAGCAAAAATGGCAATTCTACCAAAAAGCAATCTGCAGATTCAATGCACTGCCCATCAAAATCCCAACACAATATTTTTTGGACCTTGAAAGAACAATACTCAATTTCATTTGGAATAACAGGAAAGCCAGGATTGCCAAAACAATTTTACTCAAAAAAGAACCTCAGGAGGTGTCACCATCCTTGATTTCAAGCTATACTATAGAGCTTCAGTAATAAAACAGCCTGGTACTAGCATAAAAACAGACTTGTGGACCAATGGAATAGAATTGAGGATATAGACATTAACCCAAAAACCTGTGAACACCTGATCTTTGAAAAAGAGGCCCGAAATATTCAATGGAAAAAAGAGAGTATATTTAACAAATGGTGTTGGCATAGCTGGATGGTAGTCTGTAGAAAAATACAAATAGATCCAAGCCTGTCATACTGCACAAAAAATAAATCCAAGTGGATCAAAGACCTCAACATAAACTCAGCCACTTTAAACTTGATAGAAAAGAAAGTGGGATACACTTCAATGAATTGGCACAGGTTACTACTTCCTAAATATTACAGCACTGGCACAAACACTAAGAACAACAATCAATAAGTGGGATCTTCTGAAACTAAGAAGCTTCTGTAAAGCCAAGGACTGTCAATATGACAGCCTATAGAGTGGAAAAAGATTTTCACAAACCCTACAAGTGATAGAGAGGACTGATCCCTAAAATATATAAAGAACTCAAGAAACTAGAGCCCAAATCCTTGAATAACCCAATCAAAAAATGAGGTTCAGAACTTAAAAGGGAATTCTCAGCAGAATTATCAATGGTTGCAAGGCACTTGAAAAAGTGCTCAACTTCTTTAGCCTTCAGAGAAATGTAAATCAAAACAACTTTGAGATACCACCTGACACCTATCTAATTTGCTAAGATAAAATATACTGTTGACAGCCTATACTGGATTGGTTGCGCTGCAAGGGGAACTCTCCTCCATTGTTGGTTGGAGTGTATGCTTGTTCATCTACTCTTGAATGCAGTATGGCAGTTTCTCAGAAAATTGGAAATCAGTCTTCCCAAGGATCTAGCAATACCATTGCTGGGTGTATTTCCTAAAGAAGTACATTCACACTCCAAAAGCATTAGTTCAATTATGTTCATAACAGCATTATTCATAATAGTAAGAACCTTGAAACATCCTAGATGCCCCTCAACTGAAGAATGGATTAACAAACTGTGGTAAATGTACACAATGGAGTACTTCTCAGCAGAAAAAAAAAATGATATCCTAAAATTTCCAGGCATATGGATGGATTTGGAGAATATCCTCCTGAGTGAGTTCTCACAAATCCAGAAAGATAAGCAGGTGATTTACTCACTCATTAGTGGACTCTAAACCAAAAAAAAAAAAAAAAAACCCAAAAAAACAAAAAAACAAAAAGCAAAGCATGTCCAAGCTTGAAATCCCTACCACTGAACAGCTTGGCATCTGAAATACCTTGGACTGGCACCTTGGACTCCACTCCCTCTAGAGTAACACCTTGACTCAGTCTTGATATTGGGGTGAGGAATCTGGATCTTCCTTGAGTGGATGTTGAAGTAAGCCATATTGGGACATCTGGACCTTAGAGCTCCTGCCCTTGCTTGGGAGGAGATGGGGTAATGTGGAGACGAGAGATCGATTGAAGGGAATGGAAGTGAGAAGGGAGCTTGAACAGAATATATAGGAATAGAAAATGTGACTTTATGTATAATAAAAAAATAGTTTCCCCATAATATTATGACAATATTATCTACATATCGCTTTGTTTTCTTTCTCCTCTTGATTATATACATTAAAGCTATCTCACTTTTTTTTTAGCTGGAATAATTTTCCACTCTCCCATATCTGAACATTTATCTACTGAAGAGGCCAATTTGGATGCTAAGATTTGGTAAAATTATTGTTACAAATATACTTGTGCCTATAAGATCTTCAATTAAAAAAAGTTTGTATTTTGAATTTGAGTCTTTGACCATTTATAGTTTACCAAAATATTTGCTTCATTTTTTTATTTTATATTTTTTATAGCTGTTCTATCTTCTAGAGCTTTATTTTTTTTTAACCATAGTATACATTAGTTTTTTAAAGTTGGTCTGGAAAGGCAATTTCTCCATGATGACAACATAGGACTAAACTAAATTTGTTACACATCTACTATAAGTTCCTCAAAGCTTTTCCCAATGGCAAAGGTAAGAGTTAAAATTTTGGCCTATATTGTTTAGTCCAATGCCTGCCTTTGCCATTCCTCCTATATAATCCAGAAGGGAGGGACCTTGTGTTAGAGTTACTCTTAGCCAAAACATAGGTTTTAGGAACTTCTTGTTAATAGCCCTTTTTGAAGTACCTTGTTTTTCACAGTTGTAACATTTGGTATATTGAATATACTTCAAAACTCTAGAAATTTACACAGTTATCCTATTCTATTATCATAGTTCTTAGATTCTATAAAAATTGTGTTCTGATCTAAACTTCCATGGGTAGTTATTTTTGTCTATATTAGCCGAATTAACTTTTTGCATTGTGAGTTAGCCTTTTCAAAAGCCTGAGATTCTATTACTATTTGCCTAGCTTCAGAAACTTGTACATTCTATTTGCTGTTTAAAACAGTTTTATAAGAGACCTGTAACAATTCCTTTTGGCTCTTGAATCACTTGTATAAAAGACTAAAAATTTTTTTCACTTTTTTACATCTGTCCCATGTATTCAAAGCTGCCATTCAGCATAAATTCATGGCATTATCATCATATAAATATTACCTTTTGCAATAGCATAATCTCCTCCTCAAAAAGTTTGTCTTACAATATTTATATACCTCTAATACTATATTGTTTTTCAATGGTTTTAGCTTCATTCTTCCACCAGGTCCTTCATTCTAACTGACATCCAATCTCTAAGAATGCTGTAATATTTTTGGTCCAGTCTTTAGGGATAATCTTATTACAATTGCCAATGATAAATGAATTTATACAGTATCTATTGCTTCTTTGAAGCTCCTTAAATCTAACATTTGCATAGGAATCCATTCAGTGCTTTCACGTTTCTGTCATTTAGATTACTGAATAGCTAGCTACTAGATATATTAAGGTTGGCTGTTTGAAATCCATAGGATGTTTATCTGAAACCTCATCAGGAATTATTGAAATTGATTCTCTTATAAATTTCTCTGTTGGATCTGAACATATCTCTGTGATCTGTTATAATAGGTTTTCTAATATCTGTATCTTGGCAATCATATAAACTTAATTTTTAGAGCTAAAATAAGAATGATAAAACAAAAAATATTTATAATAGACACTATAATAATTCTATCTACATTAATTATTCTCTCCTTTAATGATTCCATTTTCAAACTGCCTAGGGTATTACAAATCAAAGACCAAACTTTCCACTGTAACACTATTTTCTATGTTTTAATAGGAAAAAATCTGTCTTAAACTAATTCCCCCTTTAAAATATTTGCAATTTATGCACCAAATTTTCTATCAATGGTAATTCAGATAATTGTGAACTGAGGCAGCTACCTAGTGTGGTAGCAGCTCAAGTAGTAGGTCCAGTAGAAAGCCATAGCTCACCAGGACAGAAAAAAACTGCTGTCTGAAAGACTCACTGAGGAGATCATGAGAATGAAACCAGTGTTCTGTGAACTTCCTAAAAGGCAGAGCTACCTAAAGGATATCTCTGAGCAGAAAAACCTATCCAATTAGAATGAGAAAGAAAAATGTAGCACATTTACACAATGGATTAGCTGTAAAAATCAACCACCCTTTGGGTGTTAGTGAAAAATTCTAAAGTCTTAGAATTCCCTAGCTAACCACAAGGAGAACTCCAGATAAGACTCCTAGGAATAGCAGAGATGGTCCTTTACCTTGCCATCTACTGTAATAAGGTTGATGGCTACCTTATTGTCATCAGAAATGATTTTTGTGTGTCTTTTTTGTTATTATGAATAAAGTCACATTTTCTATCCATGTATGTCCTAGTATAAGATCCCTTCTCCCACCCACCCCCTCCAGTCACTGTCTCTTTTCCACATGGGCAGGAGGTCCCAAGGTCAAAATATGGCTTAGTTCAGCATCCACTCTTGGCAGATCCAGTTTCCTCTCCCCAACACCAAGACTGATTCAGGTGTTCCTCTAGAGGGAATGGGATCCAAAGTACCAGTCCAGTGTGTATCAGATCCCAAGCTGTTCAGTGTTTGTGGTTTGCACTTGGACATGCTTTACTCTTTGCTTTTTTTTTTTTTTTTTTTTTTTTTTTTTTTTTTTTTTTTTTTTTTTTTTTTTTTTTTTTTTTTTTTTTTTTTTTTTTTTTTTTTTTTTTTTTTTTTTTTTTTTTTTTTTTTTTTTTTTTTTTTTT
>PVIH01024539.1:0-22537 GCA_004025045.1 Sigmodon hispidus | reverse complement strand
CTCAAAGGCATAGATAATATACTTATATAATCATAGAAGAAAACTTTCCCAACTTGAAGAAGGAAATGCCTATAAAGATGTAAGAAGCTTACAGAACACCAAATAGATATGACCCCTCCCAAAAAGACAGCACACCACATAATAATCAAGCCACAAAACATACAGAACAAAAAAAAATTTTAAGAGCTGCAAAAGAAAAGGGCTAACTTACTTATAAATGCAGACCCATCAGAATAATACCTGACTATTCAATGGAAATGATGAAAGCTGGAAAGGCTTGGTCAGAAGTTATACAGATGCTAAAAGAGCATGGCTGCCAAACTAGAATACTATACCCTGCCAAATTCTTAATCACCATAGATGGAGTAAACAAGATATTTCATGACAAAGTCAGACTGAAACAATACCTATATACCAATCCAGCACTACAGAAAGCATTAGAGAGAAAACTCCAACCTAAGGACCCCAGATACAATCATGAAAACACAAACAACCAAAAATTCCACAGAAGAAGACACCAGAGAAAGGAAATACCAACAATTTACCATGAAAAATAGCAGGAAATATCAATCAGTGGTCACTAATATCCCTTAATATCAATGGACTCAACTCACCTATAAAAAGACACACACTAACAATATGGATACAACAACAGAAGCCATCCTTCTGTTGCCTACAAGAAACACACCTAAACCACAAAGACAGACACAGGCTCAGAGTAAAGGATTGGGAAAAAATTTTCAAGTCAAATGGTCCTAAGAAACAAGCTGGGATTGCCATCCTAATATCTAACAAAGTAGACTTTAAGCTAAAAGCAATTAAAAGGGACCAAGTTGGTCATTAATTATTCATCACCAGAAAACTTGGTCAAGAGAAGATTTCAATCCTGAATATTTATGCCCCTAATATAAGGGCACTTACCTATGTAAAAGAGATACTGCTAAAGCTCAAACCCCACATCAATTCTCACACTATAATGGTGGGAATCTTTAATACCACACTTTCACTCTAGGATAGGTCAACCAGACAGAGATTCAACAGAGAAATAAGGAATCTAAAAGAGGTTAAGATGCAATTGGATTTAATAGATATCTAAAGAAGCTTCCACCCAAATGCAAAGGAATATATTTATTTCTAAGTTCCTCATGGAACTTTCTCTAAAATAGACCACATAATTGGTCATAAAGCAAATATAAATAGATACAAAAAAAAATGAAAATAATCCCTTGTAACATATTGGACTACCAGGGCCTAAAGTTCAACAACCTCAAAAATTCAAGAATGCCTATCAACTCATGGAAACTAAACATCACTCAGCTGAATCATGTCTGGGTCAAGGAAGAAATTAAGAAAGAAATCAAAGTCTTCCTAGAATTTAATGAAAAACAATTAGAAGCAAACTCACCTAGAAGGAATAGACAGCAGGAAATAATCTAACTTGCTGAAATCAATACAATTGAAACAAAAAGAACAATATGAAGAATCAATGAATCAAAGAGTTGGTTCTTTAAGAAAGTCAACAAGATAGATAAGCCCTTATCAAAACAAATCAAAAAGCAGAGAGAGAGAGTCCAAATCAACAAAATCAGAAATGAAAAGGGAGACATAACAACAAATCCCCAGGAAATCCATAGAATTATCAGATCATACTTCAAAAATCTGTATTCCTCAAAAATGGAAAACCTAGAAGAAATGGACAGCTTTCTGGAAAGGTACCATCTACCAAAATTAAATGAAGAACAGATTAATTACATAAACAGTCCTATAACCGTTAAGGAAATTGAAAATGTCATCAAAAGCCTCCCCAAAAATAAAAGCCCAGGTCAAGATGGTTTCAGTGCAGAATTCTACCAGACATTCAATGAAGAATTACTACCATTACTCCTCAAAATATTTCACACAGTAGAAACTGAAGGAATATTGCCAAATTCCTTTTAGGAGGCCACAATTACCCTAATACCCAAGCAACTCAAAGACACAATGAAGAAGGAGAATTACAGACAAGTTTCCGTCATGAATATTGATGCTAAAATTCTCAACAAAATTTTGGCAAACCGTATACAACAATATATAAAAGATATCACCCAATATAACCAAGTAGGCTTCATCCAAGAAATGCAGGTTCGGTTTAACATATGAAAAACTGTAAACATTATCCATCGTTTGAACAAAGTAAAGGAACAAAACCACATGATCATATCCTTAGATGCTGAAAAACCCTTTGATAAAATCAAGCACTCCTTTATGATAAAAGCTCTTGAGAGATCAGGAATACAGGAATTATATCTCAATATAATACAGGTTATCTACTAGAAGCTGACAGCCAGTATTAAACTTAATTGAGAAAAACTCAAAACAATCCCACTAAAATCAGGAACTAGACAAGGATGTCTCTCTTTATCTATTCAATATAGTTCTCAAAGTTTTAGCTAAAGCAATAAGAGAACAAAAGGAGATTAAGGGGAAACAAATTGAAAAAGAAGATGTGAAACTATCTCTATTTGCAGATGATATGGTTATATACATAAGTGACCCCCAAAATTCTTTCAAGAAACTTTACAGCTGATAAACACCTTCAGCAATGTAGCAAGATACAAGATTAACTCAAAGAAATCAGTACCCCTTCTATACCCTAAAGATAGAAAGGCTTAAATAGAAATAAGTGAATATCACCCTTTATAATAGCTGCAAATAGTATTAAATACCTTGGAGTAACTATAACCAAAGAAGTAACAGACCTATTTGACAAAAATTTTAAATCACTGAAGAAAGAAATTGAAGAGGATATCAGAAAATGGAAAGCTCTCCCATGTTCCTGGAAAGGTAGCATCAACATAGTAAAAATGGCAATTCTACCAAAGGCAATCTACAGATTCAATGCACTGCCCATCAAAATCCCAACACAATATTTTTTGGACCTTGAAAGAACAATACTCAATTTCATTTGGAATAACAGGAAATCCAGGATTGCCAAAACAATTTTACTCAACAAAAGAACCTCAGGAGGTATCACCATCCTTGACTTCAAGTTATACTATAGAGCTACAGTAATAAAAACAACCTGGTACTGGCATAAAAACAGACTTGTGGATCAATGGAATAGAATTGGGGATCCAGACATTAACCCAAAAACCTATGAACACCTGATCTTCGACAAAGAGGCCCAAAATATTCATTGGAAAAAAGATAGTATATTTAACAGATGGTGTTGGCATAGCTGGAAGATAGTGTGTAGAAAAATGCAAGTAGATTAAAGCCTGTCAGCCCACACAAATCTCAAATCCAAGTTGATCAAAGACCTCATCATAAACCTAGCTACTTTGAAGTTGATAGAAAAGAAAGTGGGAAATTCACTTCTACAATTTGTCACAGATGACCACCTCCTAAATACAACATCAGTGGCACAGACACAAAGATCAACAATTAATAAGTGGGACCTCGTGAAGCTGAGAAGCTTCTATAAGCCAAGGACACTGTCAGTAGGAAAATACTATAGGCTACAGAATGGGAAAAGATTTTAACCAGCCCTACAAGTGATAGAGTCTTGATCTCAAAAATATATAGAGAACTCAAGAATCTAGAGCTCAAAACCTTGAATAACCCAATCCAAAAATGTAGTTCAGAACTAAAAAGGGAATTCTCAGCAAAAGAATTATGAATGACCTAAAGGCACTTCAAAAAGTGCTCATCATCTTTAGCCTTCAGAGAAATGCAAATCTAAACAATTTTGAGATATCACCTGACACCTGTCAGATTGGCTAAGGTAAAAGTCACAGATGACAGTCTATCCTGGAGAAGTTGGGGAGCAAGGGGAACACTCTTCCATTGTTGGTGGGAGTTAAGCTTGTTCAGCCACTCTGGAATGCAGTATGGCCGTTTCTCAAGAAAGTGAGAATCAATCTCCCCGAGGACCAAGCAATACCACTTCTGGGTGTATACCCTTGAGATGCACAGTCGCAGTACAATGGTATTAGCTGAACTATGTTCATAGCAGTATCATTTGTAATAGCAAGAACCTGGTTGCAACCTAATGTCCCTCAACTGTAGAATGGATTAACAAACTGTGGTACATCTACACAATGGTGTACTACTCAGAAGTAAGAAAAAATGATATCCTAAAATTTGCAGGCAAATGAATGGATTTGGAGTGAGGTATGACAAACCCAGAAAGGTAAGCAGGGGATGTACTCACTCATTACTGGACTCTAAACAAACAAAAACAAAAAAGAAAACAAAAAAACAAAGCTTGCCCAAGCTGCGTACCACAACCAGTGAATATCTTGGGATCGGGAACAACCTGGACTGACTCCTTGGATTCTACTTCCCCTAGAAGAACACCTGACTCAGTCTTCATTTTCGGGGGATAAAACTGGATTTGCCAGGAGTGGAGACTGAACTAAGCAATATTGTGACCTTGGGACCTTGGGACCGCCTGCCCATGGGCGGGATGGGGAGTTGTGGAGAAGAGAGAATGAACTTATGTGGTGGGAGGGGGAAGGGACTTTGAATAACGATATACAAGAATAGAAAATTTGACTTCTTTGTTCATAATAATATAAAAAGAAAGGCAAACATTCTACAATGAGCATAAGCTCGATTTATGCCACATAGCAACATTAAATGCATTGGATCCGATTGAAGACATTGGAAAGAAACTAAATCCTTCATTAAGGTAATTCAAAGTCCCAAAGAAATGTTTACAGACTTTTTGCAGAAATCAAATGCAACAGTAAACAGAATGGTACCAGATTCAGCTGGCAACACGTGCTTTTGTGGCATTGGACTCTGAAACACAAGCTCGTGAGTTTCATAGCTTATACCATGTTTCATCTGCGGTTTTAAGAACTAAATTTAAAATATCTAGGGAGATAGCTAGGAATATTGTGAAAAGCTGTTCTGCTTGTGTGCAATTCTTGCCTGCTCAGAAAATAGGAGTTAATCCCAGAGGCATTTTTCCACTTGAAATTTGGCAGATGGATGTTACCCATGTTCCATCCTTTGGAAAGCTTCAGTATGTGCATGTCTCCATTGGTATATGTTCTGGAGTAATGTACGCTACACCTCTTTCTGGAAAAAGGGTTCACAATGTCATTACCCACTGCCTTGAAGCTTGGGCCGCTTGGGGCAAGCCTGATACACTGAAAACCTACAGCGGGCCAGTCTATACATCTAAGAGTTTTGCCTCATTTTGTCACAAAATGCAAGTGAAACATATCACAGGCCTGCCCTATAATCCACAAGGGCAAGGAATAATAGAGCGAGCAAATCGTACGCTCAAGGACTTCCTGCAAAAACAAAAAGGGGGAATAGCAGAGAATTGCACCCCCAAACAAAGGCTCTCTCTTGCCTTATTCACTATAAATTTTCTAAATTTAAATGATAAAAATGAAACCGTCGCCAAGCGTCATATGATGTCAGAACCCAACAATCAAGGCAAAGTTATATGGAAGGATGTACTTTCTAATCAATGGCGAGGCCCGGATAGCATTATCGCTCGATCCAGGGGATCTTTATGTGTTTCTCCACAGAATCAGGAGCCAGTCTGGGTGCCATCAAGATTGACGAGACACGTTGAGGACGACTCTAAGGATGATGCTGATATGGACACTCCTGACCGTCTTCCCCCTGATTCAGGCGGAAAGTGGGAGTTGGTCTATGGAAGCCGAGAAGATGATTCTCAAGCAAAAGTTCCTGATTGCACGCTTGAATGCTACAAGATTGGAGCCTGTCATACTTGGGGACTTTACTTCTTGGCTCACTTCTGCCTTTTCCTTTTTCAAGGAGTGGGTGGGAGTAGGAATTTTTGCAGCCTGCTGTTTATTTGGGATTGTTTTTTGCCTCTGGTTGGTTTGTCATATTCGCATCAGAGCACGTCGAGAAAAGGTACTACTCACTCAGGCACTTTTGGCTGTTGATGCAGGGCACTCTCCCGCAGCCTGGCTCTCTGCCCTTAAGAACTTACAATGATTGCCCTTGCACAGAGAGGCTTTAGCTGCCATTGCACCTCTATAGGGAATCATTGTCCTCTGAGATGGCCTTTGCACCCTGCCGCCTTCATTGGCCTTGCACACAGGAAGGCGTCTTGGGGATCCTGGCAGCAGGAAACAGCCTTTGAGCGGTGGGCACATCATGAGGTGAACACCTGTATGGGCTATATCCTGTTTGTGCCATTAGAAAACAAAAAAGGGGGAGATGTAGGGCGTGGTTTGCCTTTGCACAACTTGCTGGAACATTCTATTGCCGCTTATGCTAATTAGGCATGGAGTAGTGACCAATCTGATGTGCTTATGCTAATTAGGCATTGAAAAATGATCTATCCAATGCAATCCTCAAATATGTTAATGAGCCATTATTTTGGGCCAATCACCAGCCATATGCTAATGAGTACTACTTTGAACCAATCACCAGCCATATGTTAATGAGGCATTGTGAGGCACCAATCACGTGCCAGGCTTCTCTATATAAGCAGGGTGAATCTCAGGCTCGGATTCTTCTTTCCACCATTTCACAACTGAGCTGTACTCCAATAAAGTGTGATCCGAGAAGAATCGTGTGTGTGGTGACTCGTCGTTCTGCAGGCCAGAAGCGGCTCGCCACATGTATATGCAGGGAGACAATTATTTTTCTTGTGGAAATCCTATGTTACACATTTTGAGATGCTTTCCTGAGGAATGATTACCACAGCTCAGAAAAATTCTTAAACCTTAATATATAAAAATAAACAACTAAGTCATTCAAACACACCTTTAATCCCAACCCCCAAAAAAGCCTAAAACAGTGACCTACACCCTTAATTCCACAACTCCAGAGACAAAACTTCTTCTGTTTCTATGAATTCAAGGCTACATGCCTTTAGTCCTAACCTAAATAAAATAAAATATATAAAAGTTATAACCCCCCCAAAACAGAAACAACTAAAAAAAGCCACTGGCAGAAGTGACTGACAGAAGCAACCAAAAGCAAGACTAAAATAGTTGCAAGACAGCTGGGTAAAAATTGTTTGTGGTGCTTCCTGTCTCTGATATTCCAGTCTTCCCCCAATATTTGGCTCTGACTCTCATTTGTGATACTATAATTCCCCTCTACATTTTAGGGAGCAATTTTGAGGGTTCTATTATTTTACATTATTGAAAAAATGTTATTTTACCTGTTTTGTTCCAAGTCTTAAATCATCACCCTGTAGTGAATATGAATCTTATCTTTGATTTACATATTCCTGATAAGTAATGTTTAATTTGCTAATTAGACATTTGATCTCTTAATGTGATCAAATAGCCACACAAATATGGCTTCCAATTTCAGCTGGATTATGTTTTAGTTATGTAGTTTTGTTTTTACATCTTTCTAGATGCAAATCTTTTAACATCTAACATTTGAAAAAGTTTCTGCAGTTCTGTTGGTTGTTTTTGTTGTTTTCTTTTTTTCAATTGTAATGGTTCCCAATGAAGCACAAATGTTTCTAATTATAATGAAGTCCAATTATCTTTTGTTCTTGTGCTTTGATATTAAATCTAAAAATGTGTTGTTTAATCTATCATAAGATATACATATAGCTTTTCTTTAGATAGCTTTGTAATTTTGGTTTTTACATGTATGTCTTGTTCCATTTTAATTAACTACTGTATGTGATTTGAGATAGAAGATACAAATCCTTTTTCCTTTTTTAACATTTTTTATTTTAATTAAAATATAATTGCTTCAAAAAAAAAAGAATGGTACCAGATTCAGAAGCTAGAAAAATAATAATTAAAACATTGGCTTTGGAGAATGCCAATTCACAATGTAAAGAAATAATTGGACCATTACAAACAAGATCAGCACCCTTGGAGGATTGGATTTTTGAGACAATTTAGAGCCTTATGACTATGATAATAACTGGGTAGGAGAGGTTATTTCTAGAGGCATAAGAAAAAGTCAAAATATTAAATGTTACCATTGTAGAAGACATGTTCACATAAAAAGAGATTGTGAACAAGGCATTCCCCAAAACAGTGCCTTTGTTAGGAATAATCTCAAGAGAACACTCTCCCTTCTGGAGTATATGGAAGGTGTGTCAAAGAGAGGCATTGGACTATTTAGTGCAATTCAACAAAGGACAGACAAGGTAACTTTTTGCCTTCTGGAAATGCCTCAAAGAGGCTTTCAAAAGCTCACATATCAAAACCAGTTCAATTTTACCCTGCCATTGTGGAGAAAACACCTTCCCAGAACAATTAAAGAAATTAAAACCTATTTTAAAAAGACATTCTACATTGAATAATAGAAAATCTAAAAAGAAGAAAAAACTCCAAAAAATTATAAAGCAAATATTTTGGCAAGCTTCTATTCATGAACAAAGGTGAAAGTTAAAAGTCCAAATAAATGATACTATTATTGAAGTTTTATTGGACATAGGGGAGGGTGTATCAACAATTTCACCAGAGTCTTTGCATCCAAATTCCTTTTTTCAGGACTAAATGTTCAGTTTTTGAGAATTGGGTCATTATCCCAGGTAAAATACAGTGCAACACGGCTTGAGTGTATAGGACCAGAAAGACAGAGAGGAATATTAAAGTCATATGTGGCTAACATTGCTATAAATTTATAGGAATGAGATTTACTACAACAGTGGAATACACAGATTAACATTCTTCTAAACACAGAAAAAAAAACTATAAACTAACACAATTTTCTGGGAGAAATATTAGAAGATATTATGAGAAACAGTCACAGACCATCCAGGATGTACAGAAACAAGGCAAAACAACTGCTGATCTTTCAAAGACACCCACAACACTACCTTTTAAAATGGCTAACAGATAAACCATTATGGGTTCATCAATGGCCTTTAACAAAAAGAGAACTTACAGGCCTTAGAGCAGCTGATACAGAAGCAGTTAAATGCTCAGCATATAGAAGAATCAACCAGTGCTTAGAGTTTTTCTTTATTTGTTATTAAGAAGAAATCCAGAAAATGGAGAATGGTAACAGATGTAAGGGTGATAAACAAGGTGGTCCAACCAATGGGCTCTCTACAGTCTAGAATTCCTTTGCCTTCTCTGTTGCCTAAAGAATAGCCCTACAGTTATTGATTGAAAAGATAGTTTCTTTACAATACTTCTACAAGAACAAGACAAAGAAAAATTTGCCTTTACAGTGTTCACTTATAATAATTTTTGGCTTGTAAAGAGGTATCAATGGAGGGTTCCCTTTCAAAGAATGCTTAATAGCCCCACTCTGTGCCAATATTTTGTACAAAAGCAATGAAAAAAATACATAACAAACTCCCACAATCTATAATTTATCACTACATGAATGACATGTTGTTGGCTGATTCAAATATTAATACCTTAGGATAAATGCTTGAAAAAGTGAAAACAAATTGCCTGCTTGGGGATTACAAATTGACCCTGAAAAAAATTTTAAGAGGAGATTCCATTAATTATTTAGATTACAAAATATGCCAACAAAGAATTAGACCCCAATAGGTACAAATCAGGAGAGATAGATTGAAGACACTTAATGATTTTTAAAGATTACTAGGAGACACTTCTAGTTTATGAGCTACTACTGGAGTAAAAAATGATGAACTGGATAATTTGTTCAACACCTTAAATGGTGACAAGGACTTAGTGTGAGAGAATTGTCACCTGAAGCTTAGAGAGAATTGGCTTTGGTGAAAAAGAAATTATAGAATGCAAATATGATCATGTGGGTCCAGACCTTAACTACATTCAAGTTATGTTGCCTTCTAAGCATTCTTCTACAAGAATTTTAATGCAAAGAGAAAATGTTATATTGAAATAGATATTTATACCACAGAAATTGAGTAAGAAGTTAAAGACATTTGTGGAAAAGTTTTCTGAATTGATTTTTTTCTGAATTGATTTTTAAAGGAGAATCAAGACTTTGTCAATTGACAGGAATGAACCCTACAGAAATTTTACTAATGAAGAAACTGACCAATTATGGTCAAAGAGTAAACTTTGACAAAGAGTCTGCAGTAATTTTTTGGAAGATATTAACAACAAATATCCTCAAAGCTAAACAATTGAATTTCTGAAGAAAACTAATTGGATTTTTCCTAGTGTTGTATGATATAAACCAATTTCTGTAGTCCTTATATTTTATACTGATGCAAGCAAATAAGGAAAGGAAGGTTACAAATCAGGAAATATAAGTATAGTGGCTCAAAGCCCTCATAATTCTGTTCAAAATCAGAATTATATGCTATTGTGATGGTATTAATGGATTTTACCAAGCCTCTTAACATAGTCACTGACTCTCAGTATGCAGAAAGAGTTGTTTTACACATTGATACTGTTGATATTATTAATCATGAGTCAGAGTTAACATCATTATTTATTCTGTTACCAAAAATAATCAGGAATATATAACACACATTTGTTCTCATATGGATCTGCCAGGCCCTTTAGCACATGGTAATAATGAAATTGATACATTATTAATAGGAAATGTACTAAAAGCCTCAGAGTTTTATAAAAAAATCACATCAATAGCAAAGGCTTAAAAAATTCTCTATCACCTGGTAATAAGCCAAAGAAATTATAAAAAGATGTCCCATCTGTTCTTTTTATAACCAAACTCTATTATAAGCAGAAAGCAACCCCAAATGTATACATAGAAATGAAATTTGGCAGTTGGGTATATCTCATTTTACAGAATCTGGAAACTTAAGATACATACATCATACAATATGTTTTCAGAATGTCAATGAGCAACTGCATTTAGTTCAGAAAAAACTGATTTTGTAATCACACATTTACATGGGAATGCTTGTACAAATTAAGACTGACAATGCTCTGGCATATGTCTCTAGTAAAGTAAAAGAATTTTTTTGCATATTATAATAAAAGCATATTACATGAATATTACACAATCCTGCATGGCTAGCAGTCATAGAGAGATCAAATTGAACTCTAAAGGATATGTTAAATAAACAGAAAGGAATAACAAGTTCCATAGAAATAGACTACATAATGCTTTATTAAGCTTGAATTTTCTGAATGTTAATAAAAAAGGAATAACAGCTACTGAAAGGTATTAGTATAGAAACATTATAGAAAAAACAATTGAGCTAAATCTGCCTGTCTATTTCAAAGATGTAGTCACCTCAGAATGAAAGCCAAGATATGTGCTACATTAGGAAAGGGGTTTTGCTTTTGTTTTCCCAGATGAAGAAAAGCTATGGATACCATCAAAATTAATAAAGACTCCATTTAAACTGGAGAAATTTTATAAAAATAAACATTGATGGCTAATCCACCCATATTATAATTCTTTAAGTTATAAGAAAAACAAAGGGTTGGGGAAAGTTTTTGTTTTTATCTTTACAGAACCCATCTTCAAGAACTTAAAAGACCTTGTACATCTAGAATTCTAAAGTAGAAGGGAGGCTACTCAGAAAAATATATAAGCAAAAGAATATCACAGCAGTTGCCCATTGAAATCTTGAATTAGTATAAATGGTATAGTATACATATTTTAGTCTTCCAAATTCTGCAAAGAGAAACATATTTATCTGCCAAATCTCATTTCTTTGCATACTTTTAGAATTGCTTCTCTCAAGTAATGGTGATTGGTTAAGGAAGAAGCAAGTGGGATAATTGTTACAATTTTCTTGGCCTGGTGCCAAGTGCTGAAAAAACTCTTTGCTATTAACATGGTTTTTTAAACAAAGTTTTGAGGCCTTTATCATATTTTCTATGTTATTAACTGATTGATCTCATAATTGTCTTGTACTGGAGGACCTGGCAGACCTGTGTGGGATCTGATGTGGGTCATATATACATATATATGTATATTTATGATAAACTCTATTTCTAATACTTTTCTTTAATTTTATAAATAATTAAGCTAATTCTGTTTTTATCAGGAATAAAATCAGCACTTACATAAAACAGCTCTGCATACTGAGAGTCAGTTAAGAAGTTCTGTAAGTCTTCTCATTATAATAACAAAAAATTCTGATATTTGGACAGAATTATAAGAGCTTTAAGCTACCTTACTAAAATTTGCTGATTTTAGCCTGCCTTTTCTGATTTGTTTGCATCAGCATAAAATATAGGGGCTCCAAAAATTGATTTATCTCATATAACACAAGGAAGAATTTAATTAGTTACCTTTTAAATTTTTTTTTTTGGTTTGGGAATATCTGTTGTTAATATCCCCCCCCCAGAAGTTTCTGCAGGCTCCTTGCTAAGGTTCACTATACACATAATCGATCAATTTCTTCATTAGTTAAAGGTACAATAATTTCTGCTTCGTCCTTTCCTACCAACTGATAAAGTTTTTATTTCCCTTTAAAAATCAAATCATAAGTCTTTTCCACATATGTTTTTAGTTTTTAACTCAGCCTATGTGGTAGAAATATCCAGTGTTTTCCCTTACATTATAATTTCTGTAGGAGAGTGATTAGACGGCAAAATAACCAGAATGCAATTAAGGTATGGACCCACACAATTCACATGTGCATGTTGAAATTTCTTTTTTACCAATTCTAATTTAGTTTTATCAGAAAATTCTCTTGGACTTTTTAAGTGTCTAGCAACACCTATGTTTTTGAAAAATTATCTGGCTCATAATTTTTAACATTGATAATAGATCATATATTAGAAATGTTTCCTAGCAGTTTTTAGAAATCATTAAGAGTTTGCATCCTATCTCTCCTGATTTGTACTTTTGGGGTTTAATTTTTTTGTAGACCTATTTTATATCCTATATAATTAATAGAATATCTATATTTTTCAGGAACAATTTATAATCTATAATCAGACATTTTTTTTACTTCTTTAAACATTCTTTCTAGTGTATCTAAATTTGAGTCATTCAATAAAATATCATCCATGTAGTTGATAGGTTGTAGAAATTTCTTCTGTGTTACTTCTAAAGGTTGTACAAAATATTGGCACAAGGTTGGGCTATTTAACAGTCCTTGTAGGAGAACTCTCCACTGATATCCTTTTTACAGGACAAGAATTATTATAAGTGGGCATCGTAAAGGCAAACTTTTCTTTGCCATGTTTTTCTAAAGGTATAGAAGCTGAATCACCTTATTTACTACTCTTAGATCTGTTACCCTTCTCTATTTTCCAGATTTCTTTTTGAATACAAATACAGAAAAGTTTCAAGAGCTGGTTGATTCTTCAATATGCTAAGCATTTATCTGCTCCTGTACTAGCTCTCCTAAAGCTTTCAATTTCTCTTTTGTTGAAGGTCATTGCTGAACTTACCTTTTAACCATTTTAAAGGTAACACTGTGGGTGTCTTTAAAGGGTCAGCAGCATACTTTGTTTTTGTAAAACCTAAATGTCTGTTGACTGATTTTTATAATACCTTATAATATTATTCTCAGAAATATAATTAACTCTATGGTTTATGTCTGAGTTTGGAGAAATTTTAATCTGGGTAACCATTGCTGTAGAAGATTATAACCCCATAGGTTCACTGCTATATTAGCAAAATATGGTTTCAACCATACTCTCTGTCATTCTGGACCTATGCATTAAAGGCATCTTAGACTTTGTTCTACCTGAGATAATGTTATAATTCCTAGAAATTGAAAATCTACCTCCTTCAGAGGCCATTTTGGATGCCATGATTGTGGAGTTATAATTAATACATCAGCCCATGTGTTTAGTAAATCCTGAATAAAAAGGTTACTTGTGTTCCGATGGTTCCGGTTCCGGTTCCAGGATCAGGTGCTGTCTGCAGAGCGTGTACCCACGTACTCTGTAGCAGTGGATACATGCTCTGCAGACAGAGATAAACTCTCACTGTCAGGGTCCCCCCAGCTGCTGCTGAGGGAATTTGCATGACTACCCACCTCCAACTGAGCAAATGGATAAGGACTGGAAACCTTGAAGGACAGACTCAGACCCTGCCCAGAGGTGAGGAGGGGTCTGCAGGCCCAAGCGCCTATATCCCTGCCAGGGAGAGTTGAGCTTCCATCGGCTCCAGTTCCGGTTCCGGGACCCAGTGCTGTCTGTAGAGCGTGCACCCATTCACTCTGTAGCAGACAGAAATAAACTCTCACTGCTACGGTCCCCCCAGCTGCTGCTGAGGGAATCTGCACAGCCACTACCCTGCCTCCAAATGTTCAAACAGAGAAAGATTGAAGACTGGAAATTCAGTCCCCTGTCCAGAGCAGAAGTAAAGACTGAGCAGACCTTTACCTGAGAGATGACAGGAGGCATACAGGCCTGAGTGCCACAACTGACCAGGAGCCACCTAATTGTGAACCACTGAAGCCATGGGCAGACGCCAGTGCAATAATTCACATAATAATATAAAGAACAACAAGGTAACTACAGAAGAAAGTGGCGATCCTACAAATACAAGACCTGAACTGAGCAATGAAGTAGAAAGAGAAGGAAGCAATACCAAAAATTCCTTTATGATGATCATCAAAGCTTTCAAAGAAGATATGAAAAATAACCTTAAAGAAATAGAAGAAAATACAAACAAAAAATTGGAAGTGATGAACAAATCTATGAAAGAAACATGCCAGGAACTAAAAGCAGAAATATAAAAACAATAAAAAAGGCACAAAATGAGGCAAAGATGGAAATAGAAAATCTGAAGAAAAAAGCTGGAACCACAGATAGAAGGATAACAAACAGAGTTCAAGAGATGGAAGATAAACTCTCTGAAGTGGAAGACTCAGTAGCTCAAGTAGATATATCAGTCAAGGAAATACTAAAACTAAAAAAGTCATGACTCAAAATGATCAGGAAACCTGGGACACCATGAAAAGACTTAATTTGAGAATAATAGGAATAGAAGAAGGAGAAGAATACTAGCTCAAAGGCACAGATAATGTTTTCAATAAAATCATAGAAGAAAACTTCCCTAACCTGAAGAAGGAAATGCCTATAAAGATACAAGAAGCTTACAGAACACCAAATGGATATGACTCCCCCAAAAAAGTCAGTGCGCCACATTACAATCAAGCCACAAAACATACAGAACAAAGAAAATTTTAAAGAGCTGCAAAAGAAAAGGGCCAACTTACATATAAAGCAGAACCATCAGAATAACACCTGACTATTCAATGGAAACAATGAAAGCTAGAAGGGCTTGGTCAGAAGTTATACAGACACTAAAAGAGCATGGATGCCAAACTAGAATACTATACCCTGCAAAATTATCAATCACCATAGATGGAGTAAACAAGATATTTCATGACAAAATCAGACTGAAACAATATCTATCTACTAATCCAGTGCTACAGAGAGTATTAGAGGGAAAACTCCAACCTAAGGACCCCAGATACACCCATGAAACCACAAGCAATCAGTAATTCCACAGAAGAATACTCCAGAGAAAGGAAAAACAAACAAGTAACCACCAAAAATGGCAGGAAATATCAATCAATGGTCACTAATTTCCCTTAATATCAATGGACTCAACTCTCCTATAAAACATCACACACTAATAAGATGGATACAGCAACAGAAGCCATCCTTCTGTTGCCTACGAGAAACACACCTCAACCACAAGAACAGACAAAGGCTTAGAATAAAGGGTTGGGAAAAGATTTTCCAGTGAAATGGTCCTAAGAAACAAGTGGGGGTTGCAATCCTAAGTACAAAGTAGACTTTAAGCTAAAAGCAATTAAAAGGGACCAAGATGGTCACTACTTATTCATCACAGGTCAAGAGGAGATTTCAATCCTGAATATTTATGCCGCTAATATAAGGACACCTACCTATGTAAAAGAAACACTGCTAAAGCTCGAATCCTACATCAATTCTTATACCCTAATAGTGGGAGACTTCAATACCTCACTTTAAACCCTGGATAGGTCAACCAGACAGAGACTCAACAGAGAAATAAGGAGTCTAAAAGAGATTATGGTGCAAATGTATTTAATAGATATCTACAGAACCTTCCACCCAACTGCAAAGGAATATAAATATTTCTCAGCTCCTCATGGAACTTTTTCCATTATTGATGACATAATTGATCCTAAAGAGAATATCAACATATACAAAAAATGGAAATAATCCCTTGTAACATATCGGACCACCAGGGCATAAAGGTAGAGTTCAACAACATCAAAAATCAAAGAAAAGTTACTAACTCATGGAAACTAAACATCACTCACCTCAACCATCTCTGGATCAGGAAAAAAATTAAGAAAGAAATCAACGTCTACCTAGAATTAAATGAAAATGAATCCACAACATATCTGAACTTGAGGAACACAATGAAAGCAGCCTTAAGAGGAAAATTCATAGCGCTAGATGCCTACATGAAAAACCTAGAGAAATCTCACACTAGAGACCTAACAGCTCAGCCGAAGGCCTTAGAACTCACCTAGAAGGAGTAGACGGCAGGAAATAATCAAACTTAGAGCTGAAATCAATACAATTGAAACAAAAAGAACAATACAAAGAATCAATGAAACTAAGAGTTAGTTCTTTGAGAAAGTTAACAAGATAGATAAGCCCTTAGCAAAACTAACCAAAAAACAGAGAGAGAGTGTTCAAATCAACAAAATCAGAAATGAAAAGGGGGACATAACAACAGACCCCCAGGAAATCCAGAGAATGATCAGATCATATTTTGAAAATCTGAATTCCACAAATATGGAAAAACTAGAAGAAATGGACAGCTTTCTGGACAGGTATCATCTACCAAAATTAAATGAAGATCAGATTACTTACCTAAACAGGCCCATAACCCTTAAGGAAATTGAAGCTGTCAATAAAAGCCTTCCCAAAAAGAAAAGCCCAGGTTTCAGTGCAGAATTATACCAGACTTTCAAAGAAGAATTAATACTCATACTCCTCAAACTATTTAACACAGTAGAAACTGAAGGAATACTGCCAAATTCTTTTTTTGAGGCCACAATTACCCTAATACCCAAGCCACTCTAAGACACAACAAAGAAGGAGAACTACAGACTAATTTCCCCCATGAATATTGATGTGAAAATTCTCCTCAAAATTTTGGCAAACCGTATGCAACAATGCATAAAACAATCATCAACCATGATCAAGTAGGCTTCATCCCAGAAATGCAGGGCTGGTTTATCATATGAAAAACTGTAAATGTTATCCATCATATAAACAAACTAAAGGAATAAAATCATATGATCATATCTTTAGATGGTGAAAAAGCCTTTGACAAAATCCAACACTCCTTTATGATTAAAGCCCTGGATAGATTAGGAATACAGGGAGAATACCTAATATAATAAAGGCAATTTATAAGAAGCCAACAGCCAGTATTATACTTAATGGAGAAAAACTCAAAGCAATCCCACTAAAATCAGGAACTAGACAAGGATGTCCTTATTCCCTTTATCTATTCAAGATAGTTCTTGAGTTTTAGCAAAAGCAATAAGAGAACGAAAGGAAATTAAGGGGATATGAGTTGGAAAAGTAGAAGTGAAGCTATCTCTATTTGCAGATGATATGATTGTATACATAAGTGACCCACAAAATTCTTCCAAGGAACTGCTACAGCTGATAAACACCTTCAGCAATGTAGCAGGATACAAGATTAACTCAAAGAAATCAGTAGCCCTTCTATACACTAAAGATAGAAGAGGTAAAAAAGAAATAAGGGAAACATTATCCTTCATAATAGCTGCAAATAGTACTAAATACCTTGGAGTAACTATAACCAAAGAAGTAACAGACCTATTTGACAAAAATTTTAAATCACTGAAGAAAGAAATTGAAGAGGATATCAGAAAATGCAAAGCTCTCCCATGTTCCTGAATTGGTAGGATCAACATAGTAAAAATGGCAATTCTACCAAAGGCAATCTACAGATTCAATGCACTGCCCATCAAAATCCCAACACAATATATTTTGAAACTTGAAAGAACAATACTCAGTTTCATTTGGAATAACAGGAAAGCCAGAATTTCCAAAACAATTTTAATCAACAAAAGAACCTCAGGAGGTATCACCATCCCTGACTTCAAGTTATACTATAGAGCTACAGTAATAAAAACAGCCTGGTACTGGCATAAGAACAGACTTGTGGATCAATGGAATAGAATTGAGGATCCAGACATTAACCCAAAAACCTATGAACACCTGATCTTTGACAAAGAGGCCCAAAACATTCAATGGAAAAAAGATAGTATATTTAACAAATGGTGTTGTCATAGCTGGATGGAAGTGTGTAGAAAAATGCAAATAGATCCGAACCTGTCACACTGCACAAAACTCAAATCCAAGTGGACCAAAGACCTCAACATAGACCCAGCCATTTTAATCTGATAGAAAAGAAAGTGGGAAATACACTTCTATAAATTTTCACAGGTGACCACTTCCTAAATATAACACCAGTGGCACAGACACTAAGAACAACAATCAGTAAGTGGTATCTCCTGAAGCTGAGAAGCTTCTGTAATGCCAAAGATGCTGTCAATAGGACAAAATGACAGCCTACAGAATGGGAAAAGATTTTCACCAACCCTACAAGTGATAGAGGACTGATCTCTAAGGTATATAAAGAGCTCAAAAATCTAGAGCCCAAAACCTTGAATAACCCAATCAAAAAGTGGTGTTCAGATCTAAAAAGGGAATTCTGAGCAGAGGAAGTACGAATGGCTGAAACGCACCTGAAAAAGTGCTCATCATCTTTAGCCATCAGAGAAATGCAAATCAAAACAACTTTGAGATACCACCTAACACCTGTTAGATTGGCTAAGATAAAAGGCACAGATGACAGCCTATGGTTGAGAGAATGCGGAACAAGGGGAACATTCCTCTATTGTTGGTGGGAGTGTAAGCTTGTTCAGCCACTTTGGAATGCAGTATGGTGGTTTCTCATAAAATTGAGAATCAATCTTCCCAAGGACCCAGCAATACCACTTCTGGGTGTATACCCTAATGATGCCCTGTCATACTCCAAAGGCATTAGCTCCACTATGTTCATAGCAGCATTATTTGTAATAGCAAGAACCTGGAAACAACCTAGAGATCTCTCAACTGAAGAATGGATTAACAAACTGTGGTACATCTACACAATGGAGTACTACTCAGCAGTAAGAAAAATAATGATATTCTAAAATTTGCAGGCAAATGGATGGACTTCGAGCATATCCTCCTGAGCGAGGTATCACAAACTCAGAAAGATAAGCAGGGGATGTACTCACTCATTAGTGATCTCTAAACAAACGAACAAGGAAAAAGCCAAGCATGCCCAAGCTGCAAACCACAACCAATGAACAGCTTGGTATCAGAAACACCCAGGACTGACTCTTGGGATCCAAATCCATCTAAAGGAACACCTGACTCACTCATGAGGGAGGGGGGACAAAACTGGATCTGCCAGGAATGGAGACTGAACTAAGCAATATTGGGGCAGTGGGACCATGGAACTGTCTGCTGCCTGCTAGGGAGGGGATGGGGAGTTGTGGAGAAGAAAGAATGACCTGATGTGGCAGGAGGGGGAAAGGACCTTGAATAAGGATATACAGGAATAGAAAGCGTTACTTCTTTGTTTATAATAATAATAATAATAAAGTAAAAAAAAAAAGGTTACTTGTTCATATTTTTAATTTCAGCCTTTTCTCATTTATGGAAGTCTGCCAGAATATTTGTTTTGTCATCTTTTCTTGGAAATGTTGATTCTTCCTTAAAATTGTTCTATTTTAAAATGCACTACATTTTTTTTTAACATTAGGCACTGGATTTTCTAGTCATCCTGGGGAACATTGTCCTCCACAGTGAATGGAAACAATTGGACCATGTTGAAGTTTGAGACTTATTTTGGGAGCCTCCTGTGAGAGTCCCCAAGAGGTCTTTTCCAATGGTAAATTATTGCCTTGTTTGTCCCTTGTAGATATATAGTTATTGGTCCAATGTCGGCCCTTCCTACATCTTCTGCATAATCCAGAAGGGAGGGGCTTTCCATTTGGGTCAATCCTAGAAGAGATATTGATTCTAGGAGTTCCCTGTGTACAATTCCTTCTTATATAGCCTGGTTTACCACAACTAAAGCATTTGATACCTTGATTTCTTTTCATGATACTAGAAATGGCTTGTCCTACCAAATTCTCATCATTATAATCGAGAGACTCAGCATTATTGTATCTAGAATCCATTCCTCCAGTGACACTGATATAATTTTTAGTTTATTTATATTTAAATTAGCATGATCAAAAGCCAAAGAACAAATTAGCTGTTTTCTAACTTATGAATCTGACATTGCTCTATGCACTGCCTTTGTTAGTCTCTGCAGAAGGTCAGTATAAGGCTCTTTTAAGCCTTGCCTGACCTTAGTATATGTTTCAGTTCTCTGTCCTAGTTCTGGAATCTTTTCCCAAGCCTTCAAAGCAGCAGCACAATGTAACAATAATGTATGTTCATCAAAAGTAGACTGAACCTTTACATCAGCAAATTAACCCTCACCAAGAATATGATCTTGAGAAATATTAAAGCCTCTAATCTTCCCTTGATGTTCAATGGTGTTTGCCTCTTCTCTGAGCCAATTTCTCCATTGTAAATGTTGGCTGTAATCTAGGACAGCAGCTGTTAGCTGCATCCAGTCATTAGGTGTGACCGTATTTCTTGTAGGCCATGAATTTAACACTTGTTTAACAGGTGTGGGATGGATACAATGGACCATTATAGCTTTCTTGATGTCTTATATATCTCTCATATGTATAGGTTTTCAATTGTATTGTACAAACCCTCCTGGAAATTTATCATTGGTTTGTTTTTTCCTGAATAGTAACTGGAAAGATAATCGGAGAAGAAAATGGGAGACCCTTGACATTTGTAACTTTAGGCAGATTATCTACAATTCCATAAGATACCAGTGATAGTTGTTCTGAACTGTTCTGGTTTGACTGTGATTTAACATTCTTCTCCATTACAGCAAAACAAGATGCCCATTGTTGAAATTTAGAAACCCCTGATTTCTCTAAGGTCTGAATCTCTTGAATAACAAATCTTTTTAATGATTCCAAGGAATTAATAAGTTTTGTATTTTCATCATTAACGTATGGTTCTACAGATTTAAACTTCTCCTGTATGAACTTAATATATGCATCTAGGAAGAAAGCATGGCGGGTTAGTTTGGCTAATTGGCACACAGGCACATAGCTGGCCAGAGACACTCCTAGTTTTTCTAAAGGTACTTAGCAGGGAGGAAGCATGCCTGGAGTGACAAGTGCTCCAACTATGCTTCAGGGCTGTGTCAAGCTATGCAGGCCAGCCTTGAAGGTTCGGGAAGTCACTGGGCACAAAATGTAGCAGAAAAAGGATCACAGAGAAATTGATTAATATGTTAATATTTATTTAATATGTTAATATTTATTTAAAGCAATTTACAACAGATCATGGAAGGAATGCTGGAATGATATACTCGTGCAGATGACATGGGTCTTCTTTCCAGGCGATGGGAAAGCAGAAAGAGCACTGTGGTCATGACACTGATCTTTTAGCTCTTTCGGGTCATGCCCCAAAGGTACATATTTGAAAATCATAGGTGAACCCCAACCTGCACTGCCTCAGATCATGGAGGTGCTTAAATCCCACTACAGACGGTTGAGTTGGGGAGGGACTCAAACACACATACACAGAGAGAGAAGTGGGGTGGGAGAACGAGCAAGGAAAGAGATATCTTGATAGAGGGAGCCATTAGGGGGATAGAAAGAAAATCTAGGCACGCACAGGATGACTTCAGCGAAGACTTGTAGCAGTAGTGGAGAGGGTACCTGAACTAGCCTTCTCCTCCTATCAGATTGATGACTACCCTAATTGTCATCATGGAACATAACGTAACAACAGATGGAAGCAGACGTGGGAATCCACAGCCAAGCACAGGGTTGAGCTCCTAGAGCCCAGTCAAAGAGAAGGGCAGGGCCAAGACCGTGATGGGAAACCCACAGCCACAGCTGACCTGAGCTCACTGACTCTGAATGTGGGTAATAGTGTGTGGTTTGGTCAGTTTTCGGAACTCCTGGTAGAGAGACAAGGATTTATACCTAATGCATGGACTAGCTTTTCAGAGCCCATTCCCTATAGAAGGATACCTTGCTCAGCCTTGATGCAGGAGAGATGGACTTGGTCCTGCCTAAACTTGATATGCCAGACTTTGTCAACTCCCCATAGGAAGCCTTACTTTCTGTGAGGAGTAGATGGTGAGCTTGGGGCTGGAGAGGAAGGGATCTGGAGGAAAGGAAGGACAGGAAAATCGTAGTTTGTATATGAAATGAAAAAATTTAAATAAATAAATAAAAAGACATTAAAAAAATGAATCCAAAGTTTTAAGACTTCTTACCATGCTGTTTACTGAGTTGCTTCTCCTGGCTGGTTTAACCTTTTATAACTCCTAGTCCAAGCAGCCCAGGGTGGCTTCTCCAACAGTGAAAGAGTCAGTCCCACATCACCCATCAGTCAGGAGAGTACTGCACAGGCTTTACAAGCCTGTGTGGTGGGAACAGTGAAAGAGTCAGTCCCACATCACCCATCAGTCAGGAGAGTACTGCACAGGCTTTACAAGCCTGTGTGGTGGGAACAGTGAAAGAGTCAGTCCCACATCACCCATCAGTCAGGAGAGT